>SMGT01002117.1:173571-186803 GCA_004794575.1 Lanistes nyassanus | reverse complement strand
CCAACCCCTGTACCCCGACTTGGTTCTCCTCTTCCTCCTCATCCCTTTCTTCCCCTCTTTCCCCCTGTCACTTGGACTGGCGTACTGCCTTCGTTCGGTTTTCCCAAATGGAGTTCTGCCCCAGTCCTGGCGCGCATTCGCATCACGTCTGCTAGCCACAACAACAGATAATTATAGGTCATCCGTCACTTATAGTGAAGAGCCCAGTGTGTGGTGATCGATAGTTGAGTGGTAAAGATATTGGTAAAAGACCGTTAAAATGTGCAGGTTCTAAACCCATAATATATAAAATAATTATGCACGTGCACTCTGACAGAGGCTGGTTTCTAATTGTTATTTAGCGCCGTCAACAACAAAGGCTACAAATCAGGACCGGGGAAATAGAGCAGAGCGTAAGGCGAAGGAGGAAAGGGGAGGTAACCGGAACATCCGGGGAGAAACCCCGACGCCTTGTAAGCCCTACAAAATAAGTGGCACTTACAGAGATAAAGTGCATTTGCCGGACACGGGTTCCGAGTCCAAGACCCTCTGTATCGGCCACACCACGCCATCCCCCTGTCTAAGGCCCAACTCGTACAGAGGGAGGAAGGGAAGAGTTGTCGTTCATTGTACGTGGGCTTCATCTTTGTTCCAGTCCTGAGAGGACTGCTCACTCGACAGTCTTTACCATTCACGATAAAATGAAAGAGATCTATCTCCTGAGAAAGTTGTACTGTACACGAGAAAAGAGAGGGAGAGAGACGCGACGTCTTTGATTCATCAGTCATTCTAATCTGGTCTGTACGCCTGGAGCCATGTTCACGGTCGTTGGTTAAGCCTAAACCGATCTCGATCACGTGACAAACCATCGGTTAGCGACCTTTGTTGGCCAATGGAAACGATGGTTTCTCACGTGATCGCTATCGGTTTAGGCTTAACCAGCGGCCATGGATGCGGCTCATGATGGGTAGTCTCTAATAACACGCTTGCGACTGGACGCGGCTAGCGGAAATGGTGGGCAGCAGAAAGGAAACAGTTTGATCGGGTGATCGTGTTTTATTCACTAACAGTAACAGACACGGAATTTGAGCGTTGCGAAATTCAGTCCGATATAGAACCGGAACCGACACCTTCGCGAGACAGAAGAGACCTCATTTCGGGGTAGAATAACGAAAAAAAAAAAGTCATACACATTCGAAACATGTCATATCCCTTTTCTGGGAGCAAGCACGGCTGTGTAGCCTTTATTTGTGCCATGAATAATTTCCTACAGGGTAATAGGTGTATCGTAGCCTTTATTTGTGCCATGAATCATTTCCTACAGGGTAATAGGTGTATCGTGACAGCCCCGTTCTGAGTCGCCTTCATCGCTTCAATAAATGACTGAATTCTGGGGCGACTCTCTTGTGGTTGGTACTGCTGCAGAACATTATACACTTTCAGGCCAGCCCTGGACTAGAAAGTAAACACATTCCGTGTACTGGCGGAGTGGGGCGTCATTTTAGTCCGGTCTGTAAAAGTATATTTCTGAGTAGTGAAATATTATACTTCAGCTTTCGTTATTTTGAAAACATTGAAATGAATAAAGCCAAAGGTCTGATAATTCACACACTGAGATACAATCTCGATCGAAAATAGGACAGTCTGGTGCAGACTGTTCCATTATGCCAGTCTCACACGGACACTGGACAACTTAGCCGAATGAACGTAGTAGTTTTAAAAAAAAACAGCCCAAGAACTGCAGTAGTGCTGACTTGCCGGCCACGAGAGATCACACCCTTACTATTGCTTGCCTGGAGCCCTTCGGCCATGGCTGAATCGCTTATTTACTGGCCTGGGACCATCAATAGAGAATTAACTGCCTGGTCTTTGATTAATTTCTGCTTGGTTGTCCGCAGTCGAGAACCGATTGAAGAAAAGAAGGCATTTATTCCGGGGCTTGGACCGAGTCCTTATGTAAATGAGACCTCCCCACAGAACTGAGCGCTGGGGCTAAAGCCGGTATCGCACAGTTCGACGTTGAGACAACTAGTCCACAAGTATGCACAAAGTGCTAGACAGTTCGATATTGTCAATTCTGTAAGATACACATTGTGGTCTCATTTAGGAGAGGTTGTGATATAAAATTTCAGTGCAAAATCAGGTAAAATATTTGTTGCAGACGGTGGGACTATGCTGGTTTCACATCAGCCAATAAAGTCAAGACAATGAACACAATGGTATAAAACAACAACAAAACCCACTAAGACATTCAGGTCGTATGAATGTACGGACACATACTTTTACTGCAGTCTTGTTAAGGGGGAGTTATGGTTCGAAACTGGAAGAAGCTTTGTTTTATGTGGTTTTAATTTTTCTTCACCAGTGTTTTCGTTTGACTTAGCAGAACCGCGTGAGAGCTATGAAACGAGATAGCTCATGGTGAGGGTGCTTTTGCGCAGCCTTTACATTTCTGCTCACTCTCCATACTTGGTGCCTTCCACGAGCAGGGACCGTTTCAAGTGAAGTGTAGATCACAAAGAAAGTATGAACTGTGAAATACTGACCACCGAAGCCGTGAATTGTAAAACATTGGTGGACGTATTACTGTCGCTGGCCTGCATGCACAAAGACCACCACTGTCTATTTGGTCACAAGTCATCGGAGTAGTAACATGTAAGCAAAGTATAGTCTCTTAAGGTTTTTAACTTAAGGAACCCCACCCCACCCCCCACCCCCGGGCGTTTTGATTTGATTTTATCGAACTGCGTGAGGTGGGCAGTTCGCCCCGTCTGAAGGAGGCTTGCAGCAGCCTTAGTAATGACGGTGTAGAAGGTTGTAAAGGCACACTTAACTGTGAAAAAGCGCGCTCAGTGACGGGATCACGTAATTTGCCGTGCTAATGCCTTAGGACTAGGAAAGTAGGCCGGCGAGCTGGCGGAATTAATTGCCCACCAGGATGGCAGAGTTGCTGATCGAGCGGTGTATCGCCACAAGGGGAACACGGCCGTTTTCTTCCGACGCCAGACCTTGCTGGACAGTTGTCGACCTCGCTTTGACGGATCTGGAGACCTTGCGCATGTATCGGCGATTCGAGCGCGTGGTGATATGAAAATGTTCGTCCCTGCTTGCAGAAATCATTTCGAAAGGTCACTGCGGTATTTGAAAACAATGTTGCCCCCCCCCACCCCCCATCCAACTCCACTCTGCGGCCGTTTTGCTTGGACTGGGCAATAAATTCCATCCGCTCTGATTATGGCCATCGATGAAGACGTGTGTAACTGCAGTAAGCTCGTATTTGTGAAAAGAGAAGAAGGAAAGCCATTCATGTAAGTTCCCTGCAGAACTGTGGTGGTCAAGATTTAAGTATGCTTTACTTTTTTCGAAACGATAATTGATTTTTAAGAGAGAGAGAGAGAGAAGTTGCAAAACCTCAGGCACTTTAAGCTCTACGACGTCAGAATCCAGTTGAGGAAAGTCGGGTATCAAATGGAAAAAAAGAAAACCTCGCTTTCTCTCCCACCCTTCATTTTTTACAATTAAAAATAAAAGTCTTAGCCTATTACATTAACAAAAAAAAAAAAAAACCTCGGATATAACTGTTGCTTTCCGAAGTCATCTGGTAAGCACGATTTGACAGATACTTGAGTAGACATGAGGGTAGACAGGTGCTGGACAATTTTATCATGTTGA
Organism: Lanistes nyassanus; assembly: GCA_004794575.1. Taxonomy (NCBI): domain Eukaryota; kingdom Metazoa; phylum Mollusca; class Gastropoda; order Architaenioglossa; family Ampullariidae; genus Lanistes; species Lanistes nyassanus. The sequence goes on along the minus strand of SMGT01002117.1, from coordinate 183,152 downwards.
CTTGGTGCGCTGGGAAAAGCCACTGTTTAAAACTAGCAAATCTTTAAATGGGATGTCCTGTTGTCACTCAAGAACTGCGTGGGTATCGACAGCTTGATGACGAATTCCATGTCCTTCTGATTAGCTGCGGATAGCAACGCGTTCAGTTAATTTCCTTGTCGTCGCCACTATCGCAAAAGGAAGGAAAAAGAACACCGGCTTAATGAAGGGGTGGTGGTGGTGGGGGGGGGGAATGCATCTTCTCGCCGGCAGGCGACTAGCTGTGTGGCTGTAACATCACACTTGCGTGCACTCGTTGTGCGCGACGTGCAGCATTTCTTCACAAATCAAGTTCGCTGTCACATAAATTTACCGGGTGAAGGGAGGCACTTATGAGGGAGGGCAGGCGAGTTTGGAGTGAGGTCGCACGTCGTCTGCTTGCCCTAGGTATGGGCAAATCGTGTCGCTTTTCGGTTACCCGATCCCCATCCCTTCCGGTGTCTTCGATTACGCTGCTAATACGCATGCGCGTGCCCTGCGTGCCCCGAGTGCGACTGACACGAGGCGAGTGGCGTGTGACCCAGGACCGAGATGTTTGGTTGTCTTCTCTCGTACAACGTGGCCGCAACGAGACATCTTCCAGGAAGAAATTTGCGTGGAGATGATGAAGCTGAAGTGAAGCTCATTCATTATTGTAGAATTTCATTGCAGCAGAAAAATTCTTTGCCATGAAGGACACAAACCATGTATACAAAAGTCAAAGCAGGTGCAACAGAATAATTCAAAACGCGTACACCCTCTGTTGGCCTGCATGGAAGCGAGACACGTTGTTACATGGACTGAGCCAGTGTCCCCAGTGTCATCTGAGACACGCATGCTGAAACAAAAGGAACAGATGGTTGAGGTCAGCCGGCGGTGGGTGGTTTGCCCGCAGGCGACGGCCCAGAACATCCCACAGGTACTCGATAGGGTTGATTTGCTGACCAGTCCATTCGAGTCTCTTGCTGCTGCTTGTGCAGGAAAGTGGTGACGACCCGAGCCCTCGTCTTTGGGTATTGTAATAAACACAATGGCGCCGCCAATAAAGGTATTTGTGTTCCTCATCAACGGCCGCAGCCAGATTTGTTGTGATCACATGATTTGCCTGCTTTAGGTCAAGCACCGACTAGGTTACGGTACAGCAGGCAGCATATCAAGAAACACCAAGTTAATAGTGTCGACAGGACAGGCTGTCCGGCAGAGACCTGCACATGCAAAGACACTCGGCCCTAAATAAGGCAGAGTGCAGCACTCGCTGTCCGCGGGCTCTGATAAAGCGAGGCCAGCTGTTTGCGCTCTTGAGGGGTACGGTGTCCCATAAAGAGTTTGCACTGACCGACATAATTTGCAAAGTCACTGTAATTTTCAAAAAAAAATTCTTTATCTCACTTGAAAAGATAGGCAGCTCCGGTCGGTGCCTGCCAGGATCAGACAGTCAGACAGGTGTTGTTGCTTGTGCGCAGTAGTGGGAGAAGAGCCCAGCAGATGGTCAACATCCATTTCTCAGGGCAGGGGTAGGTGTCTGCTGCTTGCTTCGCTCGGAGCCTTGCGTGCTTGGTGACGGGAAATACCGTTGACGCAACGAACAGCGCTTTAAGAGTCGCGGCTGGGAATGTTGGCCTCTCGAGGAGATCTTGCGCCACCTTGCCGCAAGTCGTGAGGGCAACGGTTCGTGCAGTTCATATCGATCAGTGCATGCCGACTGCCCTGCGATGAAGGTCCTCACCAGAGCCGGACGGCACGAGCGTTGATGTGGTCATTTCCGGTCATAAGAGCGCTCCTCAAGTCCGTTCGCCCTCTGTATTCTACGTGCGCGTGTACGTGTCGAGGGGAGATAATAAGGGTCCACGCAAGGCAGCTCAGCCAGCGTCTTGCGACCTGTGGTGTGTCAGTGGAGCGGGAAAACACTAATGTGCACACACGCACACACATGCACACGCCCCCCAGACAGAGACAAAGAGGGACTGGGGGACAGCCGACCTGCACATAATGTATCAAATTATCCAAGACCTCAAGTGTCGTTATCGAAGACTTTTGTTCGCTTCTTCGATATGAGCGTGAAGCTGTCGCCGCTGATGACGTGTTGCGCTGATAACGTGATCCAGCAGTTAGCCGCCCACCGGATGTGTGGAGCAGATGAGGGCCGGCAGAGAAGGATGTCAGATTAATGATAGTTCCCCTCTCCCCTCGCGCGCATTGTTTCGTAAGAAGATAATCAGACAGACGGCAAGAGATATGTGCGAGGGGGCGGGAAGGGGAGCGGGTGGCATTTGGTATCCGCTATCGGATGTGTCCCTGGCCCCTTCTTGTATTCGTGTTCAGGTCTGAGGAACTAGGACGTAGATTCGTCCAAGCGGGAGCGCTTGTTGACATTAAATATGGACTAGGAATAAAGAACCACTCATTCATAACCAGTCCTTCTTAGAATATAGACGCCATTGCTGCAAAGGCAGGAAAGAAATGCAGCATTTGAGGCACGTTTGACGCCAGAAATTCGGGAAATGCTAGATAATGTCAGAGCTCCGACAGTACTTTGTTCTGCCGTCATTGTCAGAAGGTGGGAAAAACAGACTTATATTGAACGGCACCAAACTCATGCGCAAAACGAAATAGATCCGTGTCAAGTAGAATTTAAAAAAAACAAAACAAGGTCAACAATTTGAATCTGTCATATCTACCTTGTGTGGCTTCCTAAAATGTGCGTATCTGGACTGCTCCGCGTGGAACAGACTTGACCGTTCGATATACGACTGGAAAAAAAAAAGAAACGGCCGAGGCTAGTTTTGTGGATGCGAGGTCACTGCCTATCATTAGCTTCGATTCTCCCTTGTGTAGAACTGTTACCGCACACGTCGACTCCATTTAGGTTTTGGTTTGGTTTGTTGCTTAACGTCCAGCCGCAAACTATGTGCATATCAGGACGGTGTTGCTTAGACAAAGTTTACGTGCTGCCACACGTGGGACTGATGGCGCAACACGGGCCTCAGTCCCACCCAGTCACATTATACTGACACCGGGCCAACCAGTCCTAGTACTGTTCCCTGTAGTGCCAGGCGTCTGGCAGGGCAGCTACTAGATTGCCAAGTTTTAAGTCTTAGGTATGACTCGGCCGGGATACGAACCACCGACCTCCCGCCTCGGAAGCGGACGCCTTAACCACTAGACCACCGAGGCGGTTCGACTCCATTTAGGTGTATAATTAAGGCAAGAGTAGCAAGCCGTATTTCGGCGATACGGCGCATTTTTTTTTTCTCTGTTCGTGATAGTTGATGCTTGGGAAAGGTAGACTGTTAGTCGTCAACAGATGGAGTATGGGGTATTCGCAATTAGCGGCCTGCTTGCCAGGACCCAGAAGTTGTAAAACCACTTTAACAGAATGCACTGGGGTGGGGGTGGGGGCACTTGACGTCACAGTTGAAGAAAAAGGCGTTAGATTTCTGTTACATTGGTCACATGATGTAACTAGGATCCATTGTTACTTAGGTGCCTCCCCTATCTACCATAAAACCATTCAGAGTAAACTAGCACAGCGTGCGCAGACTATTTGTGTGTAGTCCCCCCCCCCCCAAAAAAAAACCCTTAAAAATTCGTACCCGAACCCATTTTTCATTGTTAAATCAACTTCCGTCATTGTTGTTCGAGCCCCAAGCAACGGCACGTACGATGATTGCTTCAGATACACGCTCTGTTCCGGCCTCCATATCATATAACTGCTCTGTCCCCCATTGAAAACCGCTACGCTTTTCCGAACAGAAGAGGGATCTATTTTTCGGTTTTATATCGAAGGACCAGACTCAAGGCAAGAGAGATCAACGTGATGCAAAAATTATTTTTAAAAAAAGACGTGCACATCTGGAACATTTCATGTGAGCGTCTTCTCGGAGCAAACACGACAGTTGTAGACTGTTATTGCTTCAGGACGTTTGCAAGCCTGCCTACGGGGACATTGTTTATCGTAAAGCTCCGTTTAAGTGTCATCTCGCCGCTTTGGTAGACGACTGTGTGCCCGGTGGGCGACCTTCCTGACGCAGATGAAAGGGATCAGAGCTACACTGCCGAGCTTTCTTTGGACAAACGCGTGTGGCAAGGCCGGTATGTAGACCTCGTTCTCCTTGCGGAGGAGATTGATGGTGGTCATCGGAAGACCTGAGGGCTTCACTGGACGACACACACACACCACACACACACAACACCACACACACACACACACGCGCAACAATACGTCGCTGTACATGTACCTTAGCAGCGGCATCAACGTCGTCACAATCATCATGATCATCACTATCCACCGGTCCGAAGACTGTCAGCTTTTTTTTTTGTCGTTGTTTTTGAAGGAAAGTTTGTTGCATGTTCCCTTTTAGCTTTCCAGTAGGCTGGCGCAACAGTTACCTCCTAAAATAATGAAGAAGCCCATGAAACCTAAAGTCGTCTATCACGACCGAGGTGTACAGCCCGCTCGTACTTCACAGTTGTTATTGAGTACGAATTTATACTGTTCAAAAGACTTAAAAGACCAGCTACGGGTGGCAGGTGGCAGGCAGGTCGCGGACGTGTGTAATGTGCAAGAGCACAACATCCGACCCCTTATGTGGTGCACCTCCAGACCATAGGCACTAGCTGTTCCAACTGACCCCCGCACACCCATGAGGCACTAATGTTGGTGTTGCAGTGCGAATATCAGCAGGTGTCACTGGAAGTAGACCAACCTAGCGAAACATCGAGGCTGCCATTTTGAATTTATTGTTTTCCGTCCATTTCTAAAGTGTTACCAAACCTGGGTCTCCGAACACCAAAATGTAAAGGTTGTCCCGTGATCATTTTTTTTAAGTCGTAGGGAAGTGGGGGTGTATTAGTGGGTATCAAAGATTGTATATACATTTGACTGAGTCGAAAGCCTTCGCTAAGGCCAATCACAATGTCGCTTTTTTTCCCACAAATAAATGCGAGTCATGTTTCATTGTTGGCATTCCAAAACACTCCGGACACTTGTTCTAAGCAAGGCTGACGCGGGTCACACGTGGGTGTCAAACATTCAGTTGTAGGGTGGGGATGCTGATAAGAGGTAAGATAGAAAATCAGGGGGAAGTCACAGTTGTAAAAATGCTATCCTTCAACTTTTGCTTGTTCACACCTAATAGACATCAGCGACATGAACGGAGCACACGAACGCAAACACTCTTACATTTACAAAACCCACCAGCCCGTGCGTGTCTGCATAACCACACAAATACAGAAAATCACCAACCACAACCACCGTTTTCACACGTTCACACGCACGCACACGGGGCCGCGCATATACCATTTATTTTACCCATGCACTTTCCCGGCTGACAGTGCATATATACGCTGCACAAACCCGCCCGGCAACTCCGATCCCTGGAGTCTGTGACTGCATTTAATTTGTAACAGATGAAGAACAGAAACAAACATCCCGAGTAGCTTGCATTGCAGCTCCAAGCGCAAACTGTTAGGAAACAATACTTTGCATGCTGCTTAATGAAGGCTGTTTGTTAAGGACTGCGATTTCTCACTTTCTTGGCCATCATATCTTGAAGATCGCCTCGGTGGTCTAACGGTTAATGCTTCCGCTTTCGAGACGGGAGGTCGGGTGGTTCGCATCCCGGCCGAGTCGCACCTAAGACTTAAGAACTGACAACCTAGTAGCTGCCCTGCCAGACACCTGGCACTACAGGGAACAGTACTAGGACTGGTTGGCCCGGTGTCAGTATAATGTGACTGGGTGGGACTGAAACTCATGTGGGTTGCAACAGCACCCCACGTGTGGCAGCACGTTAACTTGTCTCAAGCAGCGCCGTCCTCTCGTTTGTGACTGGACGTTAATAAACGACCAGACCATCATATCTTCGAATATTTTTCTGTGACTTTTTTTCTGGCTGTGACTTTAAATCCTCGCAGAATTGTCTTCAGTGACCTTTTTGCCTGATTCTGCCGAGCTTTGGGTTTCTTGCGAAGTTATGCCCGCTTTGACGTAGCCCTCAACGAGCAAAATAAAAGCATCCTCTTTGATACCAGCAATAGAAATGAACGATTGAAACGAGAACAGTAAAGTGACGTGATATGCAAATCATGATCATTATGGTTTGCAGTCCCCTCAGTATGTAGTAAATACGTTCATTTGGCTTGTGATCCTAATACAGCAAACATCAACACATAGTAAAGAGCCATTTGATTTACTACTGCTTGTAACCAGGAGACAAGTGTCTACATCATTGTGACATCCTAGCTCTGTCTTTATCTCTCTTTTTTTGGGGGGGGGGAGGGGTGAGAGGTGCAGTGGAAGACGTTGATCGCAGGTTACCTCCCGTGTCACGGATTTTCACTCTTAGCGTGTCTTTTCCTTTCTGTCGTCACCCGTCATTTAAAAACAACTGATTTCGGGGCTGGGAAGTCAGCAGCCCTGTCGCTGATGCAACGGCGACATTCAGCAGCAGCAGCTTGGTTTTGAAATCAAAAGCTCCAGGAATTCAATTCAGACAAGTGAAAGACAACTAGAGGCGAGGAGCAACCCCGCCCCCGCTCCCTCCCCCCCCCACGCACACCCACCCATATCTCTGCAGGCGATGCCGTGTCAGATTCCACCCCCTCCCTCCACTTAAAAAAAAATCGTCATCGTCATGACAACTGATGCTCCATTTTTATGGTTGGCATGGGACTTTGATCTGCTTTCCATTTCCGTGCCTCGGTTGCGGGGACTGGGGTCATTGGTCTTGGCTGCGTACTTTTCCGTTTTCATGCGCAAATGAATTTACGACCATCTGACCATACGCCAGTCATTTCCTTCCGTTCTTACTGCTGCCCCACGCTTAGCCCCGATTCCATTCCCCCGCCTTTTATTAATTAATTTGCCTATTTCTGTGTAAACCTTTACAAACGAAGCACATTGATGAGCTGTAACAACAACAGGCTGATAACGCATGGAGAACGAGAAAATGAAATTTAGGTGGGGGGGGGGGGGTTTGCAGTTCGGAGTTAGGACCAGTCTTCAGCTGCCCCATATGTGAGTTTACGCTGTGCGTGCGTGCGTGTGCGTGAGAGAGCGAGAGAATGAGAGAGCGAGAGAATGAGAGAGCGAGAGAATGAGAGAGCGAGAGACCAGCGCATCTTACATAAATGCTGTAAGTTGGCTATTGGCGGAAGATACACGCACTTTTCGTCGTTTGCGCCAGCCCCTGGCGCATATAGCCGTAATGTTTGCTAATTAAACCAGACATTGTTTCTATCTGGACAAACCAGCCACTGTGAATATTACACGACCCTCCCTCTCACTCTCGCTCTCTCTCTCCCCTCCCTCTCTCGCGCGCATTCTTTCGACTCGCGCATGAATTCATATAATGCTCCTGATATATATATATATAAGTCGAGAGCTGGAATAACAAGTCAAGGGTTCTTTCTTTTCTGAAGTCACTTGGCTTTGTTTTGATGTGAAGTGCACACGGATGTACACGTATTCAACTGCACGAATGAAGGCAGCGCGTGGTAACCGTACCTTTCTAATGTTTTCTGTTGTGCAGCGGCGAGGCGGCATATCGTACGACAGAACAGACAAGAATGCCGCGTACGTGCGAGCTCTGGGTACGTATGACATGCTGCGTGCTTTTGTATACCATTACCACCCCTGCCCTCGCCCCCCGTTCTCACGCTTAGTATGTATTGTGCAGCTAGACTGTTTAATGCAGCATAAGGCGTATGTGTCGAACAGTGGATAGTGAATTTCTTTTTTAGTCATCCATAGCAGTGTACGGTGTGTCATATAGTGTGCTACGTTTCTTTAATACAGTCCTCTGGTTCACTATTAATGCAGTGTAGATCTGAATATTGATGATGATGATGATGATGATGATGATGATGATGATGATGATGATGTACAGCTTGTAGTTGTCTGTTATTATGTATAATGTAGATGACAGTGCTTGTGTTGTTTTTCCGCTTGTGTGCCATGTGCAGTGGCTATGCACAATGTGGTCAGCTGGGTATGAGTTTGTAGCCAATTATGTGATCTGTTCTTTAAGATCAGTGCAGATCACCGGGTCCCGAATGATGTAGTCGGTTGATCGGATGTTCTTTGTGCTTCGGTATGGATGCGTGTTATGTGATATGCACAAGGTATGTATTAGTTATTACAGCACGTTTTCTTGTCGGGAAGATTTTGCCGGGTCGATGCTTTCACAGTTCCACCATGCCCGCCTTTCGGGAAATGTTAACTTGGAAATTTGTGCGATGCAGATTGTGCGCCTTGATAAAAGGATTTGAGCGCACACATAATGCTTGTATAGTGCAGTGCACACACGCATGGATGGACGTGCATTTGAGCACCATCCCTCTTGCGTGCGACACAGAGAGAGAGATGGGGACAGGGGTGTCAGAATATCTTCTGCAGGTATCGGAATCAAAAGCATTGTGAATGCCCATAAATCATTCAGTTCCCCTCAGCGGGCTTTTGCATTAACACCTGACGTAAACCTGTGCGGCCGGGTGCAGGGATGCAAGTTGGTGAGCTCGTGTTATGATGATAGCAGGGGTGTCGCCAGGACGGGGAGGGGGGTCAGCGGTAGGACGCAGGTCCGCGGGTAAACAAGGAGGAGGCCCAGCCTCTCTCGCTGGCTATATAGCTATAGCCTCGTCGGAACTCGCGCGCAAGCGTTTTCAGAGAGTAAACAACAGCACTGTGCTGAAAACGTGTCCTGCTGACTACACAGCCAGTCGTATCTATAGCTGCCTGTTGCCACATCTATAATGGCATGTGTTCGATTAGTTCTTGGCGAGCTAAATGTGTCACCGAGATTAGAACACACAGGATAGTTTTGTTTTCATTTAACTTCCTCTTTCACCTTCCTTCCATCCTTTCTTGCATCCTTCTTTCCCTTTTTTTTCTAGCTCAGTTTACATGAATGATGCGGTATAGTTTAACCCAGCGGTAATGGTATAGCAGCACACGCTGTGGATGGCATACTGGTGTGGTGGTAGATGTAGTGTAATGCGGGAGAGTGTGTGCACGTGTGCATGTGTTTGTGTGTGGGTCTTTCTCTCTGTGTATGAGAGAGAGAGAGAGAGAGCGGGAGGGTGTGGTGGAGTGTGTGTTGGACCTTTGACCTTAGTCCTTTTTATTGATTCAACCATCCGGTTCACATCAAGTGCATAGATAGTGGCGAATACGTGTAAACATTATCAGGAGGTCAGTAAATTGCACACATCATAGTCACTGGCCAGATACACATAGGTACCAGGCTGTGTAGCTTATATTGTCAAGATTACGAAAACACCGGTAGAAATACACGTGCACAGTGTGCACGCGCACGACCACACACGGTCACATGCATACACATGCTAATATCCATGGCGCAATGCATGCATACACTACCTCCCATAGCACATGCATGCAGCATGGATCCTTGAGCAGAAAGCTGCAGAAAATATGTACGGAATTATACAATGACAACCAATTTACTTTACCAAAGTCTTTTGCACAGTACAAGCTTTGTACAAAAGAAAGGAAAAAACTAAGAGACTCGTGCCTGATAGCGTCATGGGGGGGGGGGGGGGGG
>SMGT01002117.1:143040-166102 GCA_004794575.1 Lanistes nyassanus | reverse complement strand
TTAAATTTAAAACAAGGGAACTGGACCAAGCTAAGACATGACAAAGACAAAGACAATCTACATGTTTCGGGGCACTACCCCTTCATCAGGACGACACAAAAACGACGAAAAAACGACAACAACGAAAACAGAAGAAAAAGACTTAGCTTCAGTAGATGTGGCGCATAGGCTGGACAGCAGGAAAATGACTAAGGGACAGCGAGTAAACGGGGTTAAACACATCTCTCCACCCCTACCCTTCCCTACCCACCTGGCGATTGGCTGCCCCTCTTTTTAACCCCGTTTACTCGCTGTCCCTTAGTCATTTTCCTGCTGTCCCCCCTATGCGCCACATCTACTGAAGCTAAGTCTTTTTCTTCTGTTTTCGTTGTTGTCGTTTTTTCGTCGTTTTTGTGTCGTCCTGATGAAGGGGTAGTGCCCCGAAACATGTAGATTGTCTTTGTCTTTGTCATGTCTTAGCTTGGTCCAGTTCCCTTGTTTTAAATTTAAGATAGAATTTACTCCAAGCGGCAGTCACCTGTTTTTCTTGCACTTTACAGGTGATCTTGAAAGGAAAATTCAAGTTCCAGTCACACCTATTTGTGACAGATTAAACAACACTGTGGCAAAGGTCCAGATAGGTGAGCAGTACATGACAAGGAATATATCTATTAATATTGCTTTTAAGTCCAAGAAGTGCGCATGGATAAATGTATGTGCATTAAAAGTTCTTTCTAAAATGCTACATGATTTTTTTTTGGGGGGGGGGGTGGGGAGGGAGTTTGCATGTTACACTGGGAACAAGGGCTGCCTTTGATCTACTTACAGGTGGATTCGTTTTAATTTGTCTGGATAAATTAAATAGAATAAACGCCAGGACAATTATCTTCATTCAGAATATAATGTACACATAGTGTAGTAAAAGGATACATGCACCGACTTGCAGCAAGACTGTTTTGAAGAGCTGTGTTTTTATTGATTAATGATTCTTTTATCTGCTTGATTTGCATAGTTTTCATTTGAAATAAGTTTGTGGTGGATGTGGCTAAATGTTAACTTTTATACTTTTGTTAGGATTCATGGAGGTTTTAGTGCGGCCGCTGTTCGTGGAGTGGCAGCGGTTTCTGCCCACATCTCTGAGCCAGCTGATGCTGGACAACATGAATGCCAACAAGCAACGCTGGCAGATCATTGCTGAGCAGGATGCTGCTGCAGCCTCCAAGCTGGAGACCGACAGCTCTTCATCTCGTGGCGACAGCTCCCAAAGTCGGAGCCATGCACCGGACAGCAACCACAACAATTACAGCTCTCAAGGCGGGGCAGATGTTGAACCCAGTGAAACAGAGGATGACATAGAGGAGGAAGAAGAGGATAGCTGTGAAGATGCTGGTGTAGAGACCAGGGTTCGTGTGGCCTTCCCCCATGAGATGGACCAGGAACATCTGAGCGAAGAGTTGCACCTGTTGGCACCTTTGTCGGAGAATCGGCGCTTCACCTTTTATTCCGGACACAGGCGGCGTCACAGCATGCCCAACGTGCGTAAAGACCTCAGTTTTTACATGGGACTGCACCACGACAGTTTATTCCGTCCAAACTTCCTTCGTCGCCAAAGTCTACCATCTGCTCATCTCTGCTCGTCAGTGTTGCAGTCGTTAGGATCTGCAGGAGCCAGCATTTCAGGACATGAACAGAGCAAGGAGAAGAGGCTGTCTGTGGAGCTGCTGATTTCGCGACCCAAGTTGTCCAGCTTCATCTCAATGGTTGACACTCGACTAGAGCACCTCGACTTTGTGCCCTTGGCCAGACAGACTCATGTACTGCAGGGAGAAACAGTGGACGCTTGTGCACAACCAGGAGATGCCCTGTCTTCAAGACAGCACTTGCAGATTCTGAAGCAAGGTGGTGACAAGCTGAGGAATGCAATGAGCAGGAATGGTGCAGGAGACAAGCTGCAGCAGGCAGAGCTAGTGGGCTTGGCGTCCAGCTGGCCAAGCATACTCAACGCGGGACACAGAGATGGGGAGGCGGAGTTAAAGCATCTGGTGGGTAGGACGATGGACGACTCCTTTCTGGTGCCTGTTGCTGATGGTGATGAGTCTGAACATGAAGGGAGCGACCACAGCAGTAGTAATTTTCACAACTGCTTTTCCCATCCACAGCCAGCAGAAGTGGTGTCTTTATTTAGCAGGCCCCACTGAAAATGACAGAAATGGTCGAACAGTTTTTCTGACTGTGCAGACACAGTTGTGCATTGCTTGTCTCAGCATTACGTACTGCTCAGAGGGGATTTAATGACTTCCATGGCTGTCTACGTGAGGTAGCAAAGATCCTTCTTGGTGTGTTTTTGTACCCACCATCATCCTCCACTCATTAAAGGATGTGAGATGATGTGGAAAAAATTCAACACATGCTCTCCCCTCCCCTTCATGCTTTCTTCAATGCAAATTGTAAAAGCGTTAATGGAGTGGAATTTGAAAGAGAACCTAAGTGGTGGCAAAGTGGATTCTAGCACATTTTTACTTTTCTTTTTGGCTGAGAAACTGTCATATGGATGCAGCTCTTAGCAGCTCCAAACTCCCAAGCCAACTATCTCAGGTAAACTACTGACCATTACCCAACATCCAGATATCTGGAGGTCATCCAGGAATTTCCTTGTTCAGTGACACTTTTTCAAACTTATTCATTCCCATGTCACATGACCAGAGGAACTTGCTGTTATTGCAATACAGATTTTATACCTGCCCCTTTTTTCCATGCTCTTTTTCCATATCGATGATAAATAAGTTTAGATTTGCTGATTGTAAGTGAGAATCAAAATCAGTGATTTGGACTTGGAGGATGAAAACAAGAAAGGAAGAGAAGTGAATTTGCATGGCGGGAAAATGGTGTTTGTTTTAATTTATTTGATGTGAATTTTAAAGAAATGCTTTCAAAACGAGTTGTGACATGTACGACTACATGGCAGTGATGCTATGGGACCAGGTCACAAATGTGCACACGTGAATTTCTAAACTGTTATTGTGAGAGTGCTGATGCTGTGGAGCTTTGATCTGGCACAAAATTATATAGGTAATTTCAAATGTCATGTCACCGTGCGACTACTCATAGTGGGCAGCTCAGTAGAAAAATGAATGCTTCAATGCTTGTATATTTTATACTGATCAAACATAGACCAGCTCAAGTGACCACCAGAATTTCCTTATACACATATTTATGGCATTGTGTTTTTATATGTGAACAAGACCAAAGGGCATAGTTTGAATTAAATGATAAGTGTTCTTATCATGCTGCCTTTGTTAATCTTCCTTAAATCTGGAAGGAGTCAGTATGGCCTATTTAAACTGGGGGAAGGAGTACTTACACAGATATTCTACCCTTGACAAGTTATGACTGACTGAAATTTTTTTAAACCTTGTTTTAACTTGGAAAAGGCACAGCTTTTTTGCAGGCAGCCTGCTTTGGAAGAGACAGCTGGCTATGCAGGTCTACTTTTTTTATGGCTGAAGATGTCATAATCGCCATCTTTTGAGATAAGATGCAAACAATAAAAACATAAGCCGTAACCCATACAATTGATTAAACTCAAAAGATGGCAGCAGAATTGTGTATTAAATCCAAATGACTAATGATTCTGCTGGTGCATTATGTGTCTTCTTAGGTGGCACCCTGCCTCTGAATGTGAATGTATGTGTGCGGTATATTGGGAAGAATTGGCAACATGACTCTTTCAGCTTTACTTGGTGGGCTAGCGGCAAGGCTTCACTAGCACTTTCAAGCACAGCATGCCTTTCCAGTTTTCTTTCTAGCAGTGTGTTGCAAAACGCCCTTCTCAAGATTTACTCGTTTCCAGTTCGCCTGTCCTGCAAATGCTTTGTTGTCACTGGAGCCATGGCTGTCTTGTCCAGGCACAGTTTCAATCATTTTTATTTTCGGGTACAGTTTTAAATTTTCTGCCTTGAGATTTCTCTCTCATTCAGAGCATGATTGGTGTGCCAGTTGTCAAAACCTGAAGGACTGACTGCAGACAAAAAGTGTTTAAAGTGTTTGCATAAGGAAGTGGGGGGTGGGGGTGGTTTGCATTCTCAGTCCATTCATCCATTCAACATCAACTTAATTTTTCGTCATATTACTGAAATACAAAAGGCAGTAATATTTGGTGAGAGACTTTTGTCAGTCAGATGGTATAAATAGTATTAAATACACTGACACCATCATGTGACTGCTGTGACAAAATCCACATTCTTTGGGTGCTTTCATCCTGAGGATCTGCCATTCTGGTTTAGACCTCCAACAAAGAGCAGTTTTGTGTTGGCAATAACTGCTCAGAAAAATTATCTGTCCTGTAGAATTGTAGATATCTGCATTTGCTATCAAGATATGAAAGATGCCATGCTGGAGTCTGGGAAAAAAAGACTGAACATGAAGCAGACTTGGAAGATTGTGAGGGGAAAAAAATCCAAACTCTTGTGTCTCCATCAGTTTCACATAGTGTTTCCTCCCTCTGCAGTCATGGATGTTGTGTTTGCTAATTGCAGGACTTGATTCTTGAGGAAGACTGACTTTATAGCTGGAGAAAGCCAGATTTAAAATACAGATGCTCCTGAAATGCTGCTTACACAAATATGGAAGAGAAATGCAGCAGAGGCAGTTGTGAGTGCGAATGATATAAATTTGTCTGCACTTTCTGCAACTAAACAAGATTGTCTCTATCACAATCTCACATGCCTATGTCTAGTCAAAAAGGTTAATATTAAGGTACATAAAACTAAACCTCAGTCTCACTCTCAGCCTTCTCAATGCCTATTTTTGCAAAGCAAGTGTTGCATGAAGATTACAAAATACGCAGACAATTCTGGGCTGTATAAAGAATGTTTACACAACCCTTAATGATCAGAAGTGGATGGCAGAGTGATTAGAGCACAGGCCTCTAAACCCAAAGGTGCTGGTTTGATACCCGTGCATTGTAGCACACTCCTGCTGCAAATGGGTTAGGGAAGGCAAGGCAGCAAGGGAGAGATGGGTACTCTCCCCATGATAACAGCCCACAGAAATGTGGTGGTCACCCCATTCACTTACAACCTTGAGGTCATGGGGACATCCTTTACCTCTTACTTAAAAGTCAAAATGCTTCTCCAAGATTTTTAAGGTCTGTTTCTTGGATGAATGGAAAGATGAGTTGTGATGTTGCTCAAATGATTTTCCTGCAACACCATGCAAGAATTAAACTGGTATCCTCATTGCTCTGAGCTGACAGAAGCTACCGTGGAATGACTTGCAAGATGGGAGAACAATGACTACCCCCCAAAAAAGTTTTTTTTTAAAAAAGAAAACATATATTCAGATCTGCACATACACACTTTCTTGAGGACTTAGTTGAATGGTTTCTGTGAAACCTATGTTAACTGCATGTTTTCAGACTTGCATTAGAGTAAGCTATATCTGCACTGAGCAGTCTTGCATGGATGATTTTTTCTAAACACTTAACAAATGTCTTCAAAAACTCAATGCCAATAAGCAGCGGCAACATATTAAAGCTACCAAACCAAATGAAAAGTATGGTATCTCAACACCAAACAAGCAGCCTTAAAACATTTGTAATTGTCGACTTCTGTTGCTGAAGGAAGAAACTCTAGAAATTTTACAGTTTTGCAATTTACAAACTGGCATTCAGATCTCGTTATGTGCTTTTAATAAAATCCAAGACTATCAGAACATTGTACACTGCAGCTTTGCTGTACAGCAGTTTGCATGAGGAGGCAACTGTAATTCACTTCCTTTTATTAAACATCTTTGGGGTGGTCGGGGGGTATGTTAGAGTAATCACAAAGCAAGAGATGGATCTCTGTGTCATGTCTACCCAGTGCTTTGTCTTCCATTCAGAATTTTCTTGTCATTCACAGTTTGTGCAGTTCCATACTCCACTTTTCAAGCAGCAGTAACTTTCTCCACTGTACACTGTCTCAGTTGTCTGCTGTCTTTGCACATTTCAGCTCAGCTCAAGCCTTCAGCTGTTCAGGTCTTTCAAGGGAGAACTAGGCCCTGACACAACTGTTAGTTGGGATGTTTCTTCAATCAGAGACAAACGACGATTTGTCTTCCGCAGAAGGTGTTGTCCTACCTACAGCAAAAAGGAACATCGTTAACTGTATTTTTTTAAAAAGTATTGGCATGCACTTTTCTTCCCTCCTGCCCCCAGCTTCATGTACGTGGTCTGGAATTAATGTTGAGCAGGCAATGTGGCTGTCTCACTGCATGTTATCTGCGATTAATGGAAAACATTTTCTTACTAACAAGATGAGCGATCATTTGCTGTGTCAAAGACCTGATCAGATACACTGTGCAGTAGTTATAACCTCATCACACCATCAGCCTGCAAATATGTGGACATACCCACACACCCTTTCCAGCATCTTGTCTGATTTTTTTGTGGAGACTTTAAAGTTCATGTACAGATCTGCTCGATATGCAGAAGAAACTAAAAGTTTTCTAAAAACGTCAAGGAAGTTTTATTAATGCCCCCTCCCCCCAACACACTTTTCTGTGTGTGTGTGTGGATGTAACTGTAAGACATCATTCAGTTATCTGTCCTATTAAAAAAAAATCACCTTGAATTTAGGACTGTTATCAGAAGAATCAAAATCAGGATTTTCATTCTCTTTGTCAACATCTGGACTATACTGCATGTGGTTCCGAAACTTCCGCTTCAGCGCTTCAGCAATAATAGAAGCTGGGTCTGAAGCAGGTGTTTTGGGATTTTTTGGAACAGGTGTTCCACCAGGTGATCTGAAAATGAACATTTGGAAGACTGTAATGTTAGATCTAAAGTGTACTTCAGGAAAGCTAGATCTTGCAGCATATTTCTCTACATAAAGTACACAGGTACAGGTTGGTGCTGATAAGACTTCCGGGTTACATTTCAGCCATATCTTGCCATTTCTGACTCATCCTATTGTTTTGTCCACACATCTGACCAGTTATGAACTGAATTTGTTGGTTTCACTTGCTACTTGAGCAACAGATCTAGAACTATAACTGCTACACTAGAGACAGGGCAAAGTTTTACAGAACCACTTTTAGAAAACAGCAGTCAGCATCACGTCAAGTCAGTCTGACTGTTAGCACCTTGTCCGCCTTCACCATCACAACAGTATTTACATTATCATGTGATGTAACCTCTCCACTACAGAAAACATTCTTCCGTAATCAGTTAAGCAGCGGCAAACTGACCTTTCCACAGGCTTCAGTTTGACCTTCCCCAAGTCCCTCAGCACACTTGCCATGTCAAGCGTTCCTTTCTTACAGTTATTGTTGCTGTTGTTTTCAAGAGGTGGTGGTGGTGCTGTCAGGGAGACCTGAATGACAGAATAACAGTGTGAATGCTCCACAACTCAAGACAGTGTGGCCTTTTGCATAATGTACAAGACATAGCGAAGAAACTTGTTATTTCCTGACAGGTGTTCAATGTCTGATAACTTTTATGAAGTTTGCTATGCTGTAAGGGGTAGCAGATGGCCAAGTGGTTAGAGTGCTGGACTCTGAACCCGAAGGCAGCAATGGAAAGAAGATGGGCACTGCCTTACGATGCTGGTTCACAGAAACGTGCAGGTCTCATACAACCCCACTCCCATATGACCGTAAAGTCATTGGACAACCTTTGCCTCTACCTAATGCTGGAAGGTGTAATCGATTAGTTGCCAACATGGACGCAGAAACAATATAACCTAAAATGATGGGCAGAGCAATTCAAGCGAAAACAGGATTATGCAGTTATTTTGTCCCACGTTAAAGTCTGCAAATTTAAGACTTGGTTTTCAAATTCGATGTTACGCATAATCAAAAGCCCTAGTGTTAACAAGCTCATTCATTTGTTGGATAATCTAACTGCTGCAGTGGTTTAAGAACTAAGGAGGCTGGATGGTTTTCGCCCTGGCTGAATGATGCCTGCCCCTGATATGCACCTCATTTGCGACTGGACGAAACAAAATCTTGCAGGATAACCAGGACAACCACTTTATGACTGACAATACAGCTTTGTCATAATCGTACCTGTTTAATTATTTCAGACAAAGAACCTCCTGCCGCATGTTTTGTCTGCCTGAAGGAAGGAAGTTGTGGTGGCAGTGGCGGTGGCGGCGGTGGTGGAGGAGGAGGTGGTGGTGGTGGGCACATGGTGGGACCTGCACATTCCTCAACTGGCAGAGTTTTAAAAAAAAAGTAGGATCAGGATGGACCAATAAACCGATAATGAATCAGTGGTACAGGTTTAAGACGTTAATGCAACAGGAAGGAGAAGAACAGGCAGGTGCCGTCTGCCACAGCGCCACCATTTTCTTACCTCTCTCTGCCTTGGCCACTGCTTCTTCTTGCGCCATGACAAGGGCAGCAATCTGCTGCCTTAGGGAAGCTAACTCCTCTTCCATGTCGGAGATCTTCTTAAGTGTTACTGGGTCAGTGGTCTGCAGACTGGCAGAGACCTCGGACATCCCGGACATGAAGTGGAGTGGAGTGGATGTCCGGTCTTGGTTGCCGGCTGCCTCATTGTGGAAGGAAAAGAAGCCATCATGCTCATCTGCAAACTCTGGGGGATCGTACGTTCTTGGTGCACCTGTGGTGATACAGTTCTCTGGCATGGTATACTTGTTCCTGCCAGCTCTATGGGAGACAGAAAAAAATTTATACTTTACATTCTCCTTTGTTAAACTTGTGTAAGTGACCAGCGCAATCAGACAGAACATGGGAAACCTCCTCAAAGAGAGCAGGCTATTTAAATACTACACATACTAACATCAAACAAGTAAAACAAACTAAAATAAAGTGCAGAGAAGAGGGAGACAACAATATTTACACACATTGTCTAGCATACTGGTGCGGTGGGTGGGTGGAAACTTCGTACAATTGTATTTTGTCCCTCTCTCTCTCCAGTAGGCCACTTCATTAAAAATTGGCAATCTAGTAGCTGCGCTGCCAGACGCCTGGGATTGTAGGGAACAGTACTAGGACTGGTTGGCCCGGTGTCAGAATCATGTGACCACCTGGGTGGGACTGAAGCCCGTGCTGTAGCAGCAGTCGCACATGTGGCAGCACGTTAACTGTCCAACCAAAACAGTCCTGATATGCACATAGTTTGTCGTGGGACGCCATCCAACCAACCAACCAACCAACCAACCCACCCACCCACCCACCCACCCACCCACCTAACCAACCATCCTCTCTCAAGTATTACCAACAGATATAAATATGCAGTTTTGGAAGTTATTCGTTCATAATCTTATTGCTTTTCTCTAAGAATAATATTTCAACTGTTTTTCAACTTACCTAATAATATTGTGTTCCTCATCCTTTTCAACCCATATCCCATCATCTAGGGAAAATGTGCTGATCAGCGACTCTGTGCTGCTGTCAAGATTACCAAAGCGAGTGCTGGTAAGCCGTGCATTGCCTAGCAAGTTACTCTGGTAGAACAGAAAAAAAGTGAATACACACGTGAATGTCATTACTGGTGTTGTATATATATATATATTATTTTCCTATATAACACCTGTGATCTATTACTCCCTTGGAATGGCTCACCAGCTGGCTTGAGAATAGCAATTTAGCATGATTTCAAAACAAGCAATAGTTCCACAGGTTGATCTACGCTTTAAAAATAATGCAGTACAACATTTTCAACAAATGAGGTCCTGTCACCTCCACATTAATATTTTAAATCATCCCAGACTCCTAAACAGGAAAGACAGTTATTATTTTTTTTATCCAGGATTTTCATTCCTTCTACAGTATCAGGTTTTATTTCTACTTTTTAGATAGTCACCTAAAAAAATGATTTTAATTTGTACTAGCACTGTAGCAGTCATGTAATTTTAGGTGATTTTTAAAAAATAATGAAATTACAAGCAACATAAACTTCATCCCCACATCATTTAACTTTTTACACTAATTCAAAAAAAATTATTTATTTGTATAAATGTCCTTACCCGAATGATTCCATAAAATATAACTGAATCATTGTGACCAAAAATGTCATTGTAACTCTTTAACACCATCATAAAAATCAATCACCGGTATAATTTAATTGATAATCACAATTATTACAATATGAAATAGCTGAAACAGGCTCTAATGCAATATTTCTCCTTTACACTAACTACTGAACTAGTTTCTGTGTTTAGTGTTTTTAGATCAACTGAAGATATATATTAACAACTTTCTTACTGCCAAAGATTGCCTTCTGGGAAAATGCACTTAGATTTTCAACTGTAATATTTTCTGAACTGGTGGTCACTCTCTACAGCAGTCATTTGCACTTTTAGTTTAACTACATGGTACAGGGAAATTACTGTAGAAAAATAAGTTTTTGAAATAGCTAGTTTCTTGCTTTGGACCACTAAAGTCCTCTTACAGTTTATGTATCAAATTTGTGAAAATAATCAAATCTATTTTTGTGATCCTACAGATCATAAGTGCACTTAAGGAAAAGATGCAAGTGAGTTCATATGTCATTCAAACATCAGGGATGTATATTTCTTTTTTCAGGGTGAGCTCTTATGTACTAATGTAGACACACAATTTTAATGTATTTTCTTAATAACTTATGCCTTTTCTTAATATTAAAGCTATGCGCTTTCTTGATAACTTAAAGCATTTGCTGTGAGAAAATGTTTTTTAGACAGAAGAAACACTGCTTACCTGAAGATGCAGGCGCCTAGCTCTCACTTCGGGCAGAAAATTACAAAGTCTCCGAATAAAAGTCTTGGTCTTGATCCCCTGATTTAGCTGCCATCCTCTTTGCTTTGAAAACGAAAAGTAAACATGTTTTTAAAAACACAGATTTCAAAAACTATGTTTAATACAATAATAGCCACAATCCTTTATGTTAGGAGAGTTCAAAGACATTTAGTTTGTGGTTCCATATTTAGTGTGCAGAAGTTTACTCACCAAATGCAAAAGGACTGTTCTAAGATGATCCCGCACAAATGTAAGGACTCTCTCCAAGTCTTCTATCACATCCATTTTTACTAGATCTCAACATTTGAAGGTTTAAGGCCTGAAAAACACACACACACACACCATAAACATACAAGCATGCACGTGGGTGCACACACACACACACACACATACAGAATCTTCCTACAGATGCATGCTACTTTGCTAGCCACTGATACTGAGGGTCATGGGTCTTTCATCCTGCGTTTGATGCAAATGCTTTCTCTGCATGAGCTTCCTACATACAGGCTGGACTATCTTGGTCATCTAGCAGTTGAGGCAACTGCTTCTGGGGTGGGAGGTGTGGTTCCCCCTCTCCCAGCTGAATCATGCCGAAGACCTAAGCACTGGGAATCAAGGACTTCAGTCCCTGCCCTGCCAGATGCCTGCCTCGTACTGTTGTACTTTGCAGTGTGACAACACCACACGGTTGCACATAACATGCATGAAATAACATAAATAACAGAAAAGATATTGTAACAGTTTGAACCTTAAATACTTTTGTGCATACTTGCTGTTGTGTGCATACACGCATACATACCTATTGCTTATGTATCCAGTTGCTAGGTACATGCACTAGCCAGTAATTAGCAGGGACTGAAAGGGGACAGGGAGATCTGGGGGAGAGACAGAGGCAGGGCTCTAGACAGTGGGCAGAAGAAACTGGGGAAAGGCTGGCACCAGGTGACTGACACCCTCTGTATTTTATGATGGGAGCGGTCAGTCAGCGGGCATCGGCTGGGAGGCACCTGCAGAATAGTTAGTGATAAGGGATAGAAGGGTCTGGGAGGAAGCCTAATGGACAGAGTAGAGGGGTGGGGTAAGGGTTTTTCCCAGGGATGGCTAATAGCAAGGAAGGGTAGGGAGGGTGTGTTTGGGGATGGAGGTGTTTGGACTACTGGTTTAAGAACAGTGTCAACGTGTGTGGTTCAAGGTTTGCTGCACACAGTAAGAAGACTCACGGCGACATCTTCAGCTCATGTACATTTGCAGCTCTTGTTATGATTTGTTTTTCTCAATCCTATACAATGGCAGCATTAAACTGCACCACCACAAACTCCTTGCATTAGCTTTGTTCTGTGTGTAAGGTAAACTTACTTTAAACATACAGTGATAAAACATTACACAGGGAACTTACTACTTAGTCAAAATACAAATATGATGGGTTGGGGAAGGGGAATGAGATGACATCAGTTGTTTAGTAAGCAGATTGCAGAAGTGATAAGATTTTGACTCCTCATAGTCATAGCTTGAACAGTCTTACAAGAAAAAATACTTTCTTAGTAATGAGTCTCTAGGTAAAATATATCTGGAAAAACATAGATGAATGCTTTTAAAGACATGTTCCTGATAATCAGCTGGTTATAGTACTCCAGGCACCTCTGTTACACAAGTGATGCTTAGCGATAGACCATTTTTTTTTTTTGTTGTTCTTTCTGTTACAATCTCTGGTAGTTAAGACTACGACATGACTATGAAACTAGCGTATGAAGCAGATGGACTGAAAGGCTTTAACAAAGGATTGATAGAACCCACAATTACAAAGACTAAAGAGTAAATGTGCTGACATGCTTTAAGCTTACAGAGAAGGCGAACCCCTTGCCAATGTTTATTAATGGATTCAGTGTTAAGATTCCATCTTAACTGGCTGGACTGAATAGATCTACGAGGAGTAAATGTTTGTATCTCCTCTCAGTGGCCTTTCCCACAGCTCTTACAGGTACAACAACAACAACAAAAAACTTAGCCAAGCGAGAATTAGACAAGTCGACGTTTCAGGGCATGTGATGGTCCCTTCTTGAGTTCTTCACGACGGTACAAAGATACAGACAGATAACAAATAAAAATCAGATATGAACACTCATTATATGCAACTCAACCCTTGATATGCTTTAAAAAAAACCACTAAAACAAAAAGCCTAAAGTAATTTTTTAAATTCAAAAAGCCACCCAAACTGAGAAGTCAAATGGAGGTGAAATCAGAAAGAGAAATGACGACCAACGACGGTTCTCGTGAAGTCCAATAAACCAGTTCGATTTGTGCGCAAAACCCACTAAATAATTACCGATTCTAAAACTGGGATACAACTAAAAAGTTGTAAAAGCCATCATCAGTCACTCACATTCGCGACTGTAACCAAAATATCCTCTCACTGCTGTATGTTGTTTGAAAATACCGGGCCCATCAGTCCGGAAGTAAAAGACTCCAGGGAAATCACTCTGTTAAATATAGGTCTTTGGGGCAGCCGTTCCTTGTGCTGCCAAACTAGTGTCTTTATTGTGTTGCAAAGTGCAATATCCCTGGAGTTATTTATTGAAATTACTACATGCTTTTATAAAACTTGAACTAACTTTTTTCCTGGAAATTAAAGCGAAAATGGCGGGACACTACGGATGTATATATATTTGGTTGCTTTTCATAATTGCTGTTAAGGGTGAGTTCAGTTTCTCATCTGTTTCATTCTTCCTAATCTTTGTTTTTGTTCATGTTTCCAACTTCGGTCATCATTCATCATGCTATGAATCATAGCAAAAAAGAAGGCTTAAGTTGTCGGAGGTATGATGATCGTTAAAGAATGTTACATGTTCTCAAGTACACTGTGATATTTAGTTTAATTTCACACGAAAAGTGGCAAACATGGATGGGACATACAAAACTCAAAAGATCTTCGCTCAAGGTCTCATTTGGGAGAAGACTAGAGGAGTCTCAGAGTCAGATGCAGTTGCAGACTTCGGCTACAGCCAATATTTCATTATTTGCTATTGGTCATTTGCAGCACCGACTCAACAACTTATATGATAGTTTGTGTTATATAAAAGAAAATAAATATGGTTGTTCGCTTAAGCAAGCCATTTGTAACCAAACCAAACCAAAACAACAACAACAACAAAAAACAAACAAACAAGAAGTACAACAGGAGCACGTTCACAAATTTACACTACTTCAGTACCTTGTCCTAAGATATGGGATTATTTATCTAGCTGACTCGGTGGTTTGCATACATAAAACATGGCATGGGATTTCAATTATTATATTATCATATTTTACAATTACAAGTACAGTTAAAAATAGAGATGTTTTTAAGATGAGATAACATGGGAAGATTAGAAAGATAATCATAAAGATTGGAGTATTGAGACTTTGATTTTGCATAAGTTATATAAAATCCTGTAAATAGAAATTATTAGAAGATGGACAAGAGGAAGAAACTAAAAAAATATGCATGAAATATTCTTTCAATTTCAGAGAATGTCTGTTCCCTAGAATGGAAGTCAGAGGAGAGTGTTACGTATTATTCAGGCTTTTCGTCTGCCACAATGAATCGCTATGCAATCCCAGAAGATAGTAGTGAAGCTTTGTGGTCTTTCAGAGCCTTTAAATCTGACAGCAGCTGTGAGGATAAAACCATAGAAATGTTGGTATACCATAAATTTATAAATAGTGTCTGAAATGCAGGCCTGTGAGAAAGAGAGAAAGAAGTGGTCTCTTTTTCTGTTCTGCATGCATATGTGTGTGTGTGTGTGCATGCACTTTTATGAATGCACATGTACATACATAATTGACTATTTCACTTTTAGTAACAATTTAAAGGGAAAAACTCAAATTGTAAAGTAAAATTATGTTGGTACTAAAAATAAAAGGTTATTTGCCATATGTTACTACTAAATTATAATAACAAATGTAGATTTATTCTAGCAAGTAATTTTGTTTCATTTGGCTAGGAAATTTTTGGGACAGTGGAAAAATATACACTTCCAGTGCTGAATGGTGTGTCTGCATGGGCGTGCAGTTTCAAAGAAAAGAAGAATTCAAAATACATATATCTCTTCCTTTTTTCTATTGACATAGATACTTGCAGCATGGCAGCCTTCCAGCCGTAAACCTCATGAACATGACCTTCCCAGATCGCTTCTATTTAAACCGAAGCAACTTGGTTCAACTCCATCTTCAGTCAGACAACATCTCTATACATCATAATGTGCTCTTCCCACTGAGTGGAGACTGGTTTGCAATTGCACTTATTCCTGAGCGGAATGATAACATTAGACAAAAGGTTAGAGAGGTAGCCATAATCAACCTCATTCTTGTCTTCTTTTTTTTTTTGCAACTGCCAACTAAAAGTGTTGAAATATGCATAATGTAGCTAGGATCATAAAAAGAGAACCATTGGTCTTTATGACAATCACATTGCAGAATGTCACACTTTAATTGTTTGTAATTCTTTTTTTTCTGTAGAATATAGCTGTCATTTATTATAAAGTGTTTTTTTAAACTATACAAATATGTGCTTGACATATGCATATACATTTCTGATGGATATTAACCTCAAATTCAGGATGTCAGTTCTTAAGTGAAGAAATTACTGGGGGTGGGGAGGGTGGGGGAAGGGATCCCGGGTGGGGATTGGGTGGGCGGGTGTGTTTGTGACACTGCTGTAACAGCATTAGCTGTGGCTGTACTGCATGAGAAAAAATTGTTTTGCCTGTGCATGCATTTGGTTTTTTTCTATGTTGACATTATCAGTGTAACTTCTCAGGGTCTGTCCATTACCTGTACTTACTACATGATGTCGTCTGTGGAGGCGAAGGCTGTCCCCGACTATGTGCCACTCGCTGTTAACCATCCAGTCGCCATTACATTAAATCCCCTACCTGGTGGTGGTGGCGGTGGCAGTGTATGGGTGGGGTGAGTTTATGCTTGCTGTAACTATGGCATCGCTTTGTCTCATTGTGCAATAACGGCATGTGGGTAAATCTTGTGCAGACCCTGTGTAGAGAATAGAAATGCTTCCAGCACTGAATGAGTCAAAGAAATCTCTGTTAAATATTTTGTGCATTGTGTGAAAGGACAGTGAGTTTGTATAAATATATTGTTACGATTTAATTTAAGTCAGTTTTCTTCTTTCATCTTGTTGTCAAGGCTTGGTTAGGAATGATGCAAACATATGAAAGAAAATACATTTGCATGACTGATTATATTTAAGTTTCCTTGCTCATGAAAATAAAGAGCCTATTTGCATTTGGTAAGGAATGTGGAGATGTTGCCTCAGAAACTGACCTAAGAAGCTTTGGGTACAGAGTGGGTTGCATGAGCATTTGTATTGTCAGCTCCATTTGCAACATTTAGGGCAGCTGTAAAGCCTATGTCCCTTGTGTTTTAAAGTCCAAGTTTACATATGAACAGAAAAAATGAATTCCCATGCAACCTAGTTCTTGATCTGACTGTGAGATGCAGGACTGAGATCATGAGTACCACAGCAGAGTAATCAAAGGGTTTGATAGGGACGAACACGTACCCTTAATTTACACCCTTCAGTTACAAAGAAATATTGAGGATGATAATGCAGGCAATGAAACAGAAAGGAAATTAATTAAAACAGAGAAACACAAGATGTGAAAATAGCATATGGAAGCCCTAGATTTATGATGGGTAATAATTTTTGCAGATTAGCAAAACATGGTTGTATTTTGTTTCACTGAATTATGCATTTTCAAATTTGTTCATGTAATGATAAAAAAATGGGTTGATTACATTTTTATATTTATCTGTTGTTTGGGGTAAGGCCTAGAAGGCTTGGGAAAGATTATCTCTGTACTCACACATTTAGTCAATTTGTTTGCAGGGGTGGGACACAAACTTATGAATCCTGAAAGAGGGGTTCAGGGCAACAGCCTTCATAGAGGCGGGGGAAAGGGGTGAAACTGAATATTTTCATTCTTTTGATGACTGCATGAACGTGAAGATGTGTTTAGAGATGTGCAACATAACATTTCTACGAACTAAGGCTGCATAACGCTTACAGGGATCTCCTTGCTTACTGTGGATCTTGCTGTGAGAAGGGAAAAGGGAGGGAGAAGTACACTTGCACTTTTTCCACAATCCAGATTACCAGCTGGAAATATTGCACCAGCGTGTGTGTGAAAGGCTTTTCTTAACCAGATGTACGCGCTCCTTAGGGTGCACCTTCGTATGGTTAAAAAGGCTGTGAGAGCTAGAGGGCATGACCAACTGTATCCAATGTTTAACCTGGTTCTGTCTGTTGATGACATGCATGAAACAGCTTTTCTGCTTGATTAACTAAGACGATCACGTGCTAGGATGGTAGAGGAATAAAGATAAGCTTTGAGATATTCTCTGTTTATAAACAAAGAGAACAACCTTTGGTTGCATGTGGATGTGAAAAGGATCACTGTGAAGAACTTTCCTTTATATGGGTTCATTATGTTTGAAATGCTCGACTAGATAGCATTTGTACCAGTTACCCCAAAACACCATAACAGCAGGTACGAACAGCATTTAATTTGGGTCCAAGAACTAATCATGATATATCAAACTGAGCATCAGATTAAAAACAATTTTTACTTGGCATCAATCAAGGGTCAAAGTTTACATTCATTTTAGAGCTATGTGTTTGAAGCATGCTGATTTGCAGGTTTTATTTTATTTATTTATTTATTTTTGTCATGCACATAATGCACCTGTTGTAAAATCAATGACCATGCTGATGTGAAAATAATAATAATACAAAATATTTATATAGCGCTCTATCTCAAAACTGAGCTCACAGGGCTTTGGAGTACACACAACACACACACATACAAACACATACATGTGTGACAATAATAATACAAAATATTTATATAGTGCTCTATCTCACAACCAAGTTCACAGAGCTTTGCAGTACTCACAACACACAAACACACACACACACACAGACAGACATACACACAAACACACAAGTGTGTGTTCAAATCGAACAAAGTTTAAATTTTCTGATGACAATTTTTTCGAAATTGACACGGACGGTGGTTGTTGGAGTGGCACCAGAAAAACAAGCTTGTCATAATAATGCGTAATGTTCGGAATGTATCCACGAACAGTTTCAGTGTGCCTTTGTCCTCGTTCACGGCCAGCCTGGAAGTAAGGAGCTGCAATGTCACGCCCTGTAGTCTGCAACTGTCATACCAGGACCACCGTGGCCTGTTGGTGCAGTACAACTGTAGTGCTGCAGAGAGCAGCACATGTTCATTGAATCTGACAAGTCCTCTTCATGACATTCAGTACTTCCTGCTGGTCACTTTTCTGACATCTGCCACCAACGCTAGTGCTAACACCAGTGCCAGTGTGGAAATACTTTTCATTTCACAAGGTAATGGATGATGTGAGGTTATGATGCCTTGAATCGTCTTTTTTTGCACAGGGTTTTAACATATATGGATATAAGTGTATTCACACATATTTATGCAAGCTTACATTTACACACATGAAGTTATGGCAAGAGATGCTAAGGATTAAACAAAAATCTGATGCTGAATATTGTGTTGAAAGGCAATATGTAAAGAAAGCATTTGCTATGTGATTTAGGTCTTGTTCCATGTACAAGGATAGTGCTGCAGGTAACATAGCATGCACAATGCCCTAATGTATATGATGTTTTACTTTCCTTAATACATTTTCCAAAAAATGTTGTAGTTTGATTAAAGTCATAACACAACTTTTTTTACTAACATACGACATCTTTATCCTGTCATGTTTGTGTCTGGTTATGAAAAGATTCATTATGAAGGAGTTTGCTTTATATGGGTTCATTGTAAAAAAAGGGTTAGAGGCTATTGTCTTTGCAAACCCATGATCACCTTAGTATATAGAAGTAATTTGCTTTACTAATTAATTAAGTAATTTAATCTTCTTTAAGGAATCGGAAACAAAAGATTTTGGGGAAGGATGTAGAATATATCATCTGGAGTGAAAGTGTCCCCTTCACATTGTGTCATAATGCCAGAAGTCTAAAAAAATGTATCCATACCTACCATCATAATCATAGAAATAAGTGGAGACAATACACTGCCATCTCACGACCAGGATCCCAGAGTTGGGATCACATTTCATGCATGCATAGAGGCCTAAAAAACAATTGTGCAATAGAATTGACTTTAGCCACAGAAGAACTTCCAGGGAAAGGATTGTGCAAATATCTTGTTGATGATTCTATCCAGAAGATAAAAACAAAGAGGGGAATGGATGGATTGTGCAGATGTCCTGCTGTTCGGACACGATGAAGTAGTTAACTCTGTGATTACAGACTTTCTGTGACATGAGGATACAGTTGTGCTGTGAAAAAATGGGTTTAGGCCAGGTGTTGGACTGTTAACTAATGTTTCCATTTTGCACGTTCTAGTTTGTGTTTTCCCTTGCTATTTGAGTGACTTGAGCTTTATTAAAAAAGCAAAGAATTTTGTCTGAAATGCAGGATTATTTATCTTTGGAAAGTCCCTTTTGAAACTGAACCCAGTGAGATGAAAGGGTAATATTTTTTTTTAAGAGAACAGTCAAATCACTGAGCAGTTTTTGTAACTAATGCCGCCATGAGTAGTTTACGCCTGTGCGTTGTAGATTTATTGATGGAAGAATATCACAATCAAGACTACTGTTCAACAGATAAGGTGGTTTTTGTGAATTGCAGTGAATATAACATTTTAAAGAGCAGGTATCATAGCACAAAATGATTTACTGGTCTGTTTCTGTCCTTTCCCACCTCGCACCAGAGGGACATTTATAGAAAATAAGCCACAATAGGAAGCCACTCAGTTCGGGGCTTGCAGCGAGTTATAACTCGTCTGACTTGATGTGCAGACTGCTCTTCTCTTGGTGTTGCTGGAGAGGATCCTCAAGACCAGTGTCACTTACATCCTCTGCTAGATCGCTATCAGGGTGAGGGTGACTATGGGACGAGATACGTACAGATTGTGAACAACAGAGTGGAGGAGACCTACAAACTGCAGAACAACAGCACAACATTTTTGCCATTTGTGATTGAAGACCACGTGGATGTTGGAGGAACCCTGTTTGTGCAGATTAGCCTAGACAAGAAACATGTAGTAAGATCAAGTATCATTTGATTTTGATGTGATTTCTGGGGAGTTTATCCTCAGGAGGATTTAAACATACTTTTCACAATGAATTCCTGGTTGTCCAAAGCATGAGATGCTTACCAACATTTGGGAAAGGGATAATATAATGCCTGCTACACGGGCTGGTAATTCACATCATTGGGCAGTGAAGATCCGAGAATAGCATGTCCTGTCTGAAAGTATCGTACGTGCACACGTCTGCTTGCAGGAAGAGATTTCCTCACACATACGCGTGTGTGGCGTGGTTGATCGCAGCTATTTTCAGCTGGTGTCACCTGATATGGATGGCTGTCCTAACGACACCAATGCCCTTCAGTTGAACTCTGACATGGAGCAGGAAGAGTCGTCCAAGGTGTACGTGCCATACCCAGAGCAGGGACTGTGGGTGCTGGCTCTCCGCTGGCATTGCTTTTCTTGGGTTGGCGACAGGTTTGAACCTTTATTTTGGGGGGGGGGGTAGCATGGGGGAAGAACCTTAAAGAGTTTGTGGATTGTCAGCTGGGTGATGGGATACTTGTTTTCTTGTTATGGGGAGTGGGAGGGGGATAATCTGGTGATAAATGGAGGGTGGAGATAACTGGTTAATGTCAGGTTCTTAAAGTCATCCAGTGGTACAACACCGAAGTGCCTGTCACCAAAATGGTGATGGGTGAGGATTCAGATCTTGTCTACAGTAGACTTATTCCCTCTGTTGCAAACAGTTTTCTGCCTGTGATTGGCACATTTTTAAACTAGTGGATGCTGTCCTTGGTGTAGTCTTAGTGCTTGAGTTTATAATTGTAAAGAAAACTAAAATGTGTTGGTACAAGAATAAGGACAAAGGAATGGTGCTAGTTGTGATGAATGAATCCCCAGTCTGTGTCCCTGCAGTAACCTGATTCTGTGTGTTCATCGAGCAGGGCTGAGGCAGAAGCTTGTTTGAATGACACCTTGAAAGTGACTGTCAAAGTCAGCGTACAAGCCTGTGTGGAGGGCACATGTGGTGGCCATGGGGAATGCAAGGTGTACATAACTGGCTCAGACTACATTGTCTTCTCCACTTGTAAATGCGTGGCAGGTCAGTCATCAGCGTTTTTTTTAAAACCTTTATTCTCTGCACAGGTAAGAATCCACTGAATTATTGTAGCTGCAAGTGGCTTAAAACTGTTCTTGTTTGTACGCTGCATAAAGCTCCGTGGGTGTGCTGTTCACAAAGAAAATATTCTGTAGGGAATGTAACTGTCTTTAATGTTTGTGAACAAGATAATTTGTAACAGATAAGTCAGACATAATATTTGCACTTAAACAGTTCTCTTGAAAGCATTTAAAATTGTTTTTTAAATCTACCTGTAGCTATGATTATGGGTTTCAAAGGCTGTGACATCTCTTTCTCTTGAACGTGCTGGCAGGGTGGGATGGATACGGCTGCACAGACGATAGAAATGCCGACTCAGACATGGCCCAGTTATTGGATGTTCTGCTGCTGACTCTGAGCAACCTCTTCTTCCTGCCCGCAATAGGACTGTCGCTGTACAGACGTTACTACTTGGAAGCCATGGTGTACTTTTACAACATGTTCTTCTCAACGGTCTGTGTCCTCTGACTTTGACAAGTTTGTTAATGCTTTTAGGGATGTGTTACGTATGTTCTAAGTGTTGATATGTTGGTGTGAGCTGTGTGTGATTACAAGGTCCACTCTGGAGTTCTTTTGCTGGAGTTGCCTCGCCAGAGTTAACATTTCTTTAAAAATTTCTGCTGGAAATGTCTTCAGATAGTCCTGGTTTCTCTTCCAGCACTGGTTTTGCATTTAGTTTCCCATGTCTTTTCCGTTTCTGGTTTCATGCGGATGCGTCTTTGTCATTTTGTGTCTGAAAACTGCTCTACCATCACACAAGAGCATAGCTGTACAGACCTCTTGACATTTAGGTTATGATCGCCGCTTGGCCGTGATGCTTTTCAGTTCTACCATGCTTGTGATGGAAACAGAGTATCGAAGTACATCTACTGCATGACAGAGTACTCTGTGCTGTCAAACTGCGACTTCCTAGGGTCAGCGTGCTCGCTGTGGGTCACTCTCATCGCCATGGCACAGCTTCCTATAAAGGCCGGCCTCACGCTCCAGATGCTGGGACCATTGACACTTATAGTTGGAGTGCTCTTGGATAAGACCAGCCTGTATCTCATTGCAGCCCCAGCTGGTGCAGGGATTTTGATTATCATCATTTCCTGGGTGAGACAAAATTATAGTAACTTTTCAAATTTTACAGACATACAGCACAGTAAAGAAGCAGATCATTTGTGGGGATAAAACACTCCAAATCTTCTCTAGTCTAACATACCATAAATAGGGCATATATATACACACATGTTTTTGTGTCTAGTAGCATGTATGTGCACAGGTGTGTGCACAATATACATACACACTTCGTATGTACACTTCATCCTGTGTGCTTACATGCATTGGGCTGCATAGAAACGTCAGGATAGTGAGTGGTTACATGCGGAGGTTTTCTAACTACAGGGGTACATGTATTGCGTAGAATGATTGGAATTATTTAGCTGGTTCAGCTATGAAACAATCCATCATTTTGGAAGTCATTTGGTTATAACATCAAAGCTAGAGCTGCTGAAACAGCTAATAATCAGTCAGTAGATTGGGTTGATGGTACTTCAGTCATTTTTCTTGTGTGTTAAGCATTTTAAAATGAAAATAGGGGAAAAGGTTTTGCCTGCCATGTGTTGGTATTACAGCAAATGCTGTCTGGTGCATAACAAGTAAAAAATATTTAGTATATTCTTTTTTAACCTTGCTTTATCTTGAGATGCTTCTGACAGGCATGTCTTAAGATTTTATCTACCCCCACCTCCTTTTTTTTGTTTTTTTTAATTATAAAAATTAAGTGGGTTACAACTCCTGCTGAAAAAAAATCTAATTGTAACACTTCCCATCTCCCCTCTCTGCCCTGTCTAAAAATGAAAAAAAAAGAAAACCTCTTTTGCTAATAAAGAAAATGTCAGAAACTTGAAAATAAGGAATTCTTTAAGTAACTTCTCACAAAACAGATTTTTGTAAAAATAAGAAGAATGCTTCATTGATGCTCACTTTGTATCCTTAATTATCATAATACTGAAAACTGACCCTCATCACAATCACTGAAGAAACTAACAGATTTATTCCCATTTTCTGTTGGGGGACAAAAAAGTGTTG
>SMGT01002117.1:129270-142510 GCA_004794575.1 Lanistes nyassanus | reverse complement strand
GTCATCTGGTCAGAAAAAATGATTTTCCACTTAATTGATCTCTTGCAGCACCATCCCAGCATATACCAAAACACATCCCCTGACTATTCAAACAGAGATTTAGTACGGGAAGTTCACCCATCGATTGCGAGACAGCTGGGTCACGAAACTGTCGTGCGACATTCGCAAGAAGCGCCTGCATTCCGTGAAGTCGTGTGGTGATATTCTTGTAGAAGACACATACGCGTATGCTGCCAACTGGTTTCGACGAGCAATGCACTGTGGAACCCACATTCGTCTTTTTCGTTTTGTTTTCTCAGACGGCTGGGCGAAAATAAATGCAGTCACAGAAGCTGCAGCGGTCAGAATAAATTGTTCGTGATCATCCATAGTGTTACTAATGTCAGGTCCTAGAGCGAACATGTGATGATCATGTGACGATCTGGAGGGTAAAATTTTGCAGGTGTCTTGCACCCGTGTACAGACAGTGCTTGGAAAATGTTTTCGCTCCACACTGAGAGCATTGCAAGTGTAAGTAGCCCTTACCCTACCCCCACCCCCAGGCTGGCTTTGATGTACTATTCTGATGAATGTTTCTCACTTTTTATGAAGTACTTGTTTGGATGAGTTTTTTGTGGGTGTTTGATGCTGATTCAGACAGATTTTCCCTGGCGTTACTGAGATCTAGGGATTATTTAAGAAGAATCCGTCCATCAGTATCCAGTGTATTTTACTAATGTGATCAATCGTCATAATTGTAATAACAATTTTCCTGTTTAAACTCTACTCAGGTTCAAAATAACATCAGCATCCCTGTTTGGTGTATTTCCACCAGGCCCCCCCCCCCCACAACTGCCCCCCCTCTGCCAATAAAAAAAGCGTAAAACTTCTCCCACCTCCCTTTGCCATGATGGTGTCATTTTCTCATAACAGGAGTATAGAAAAGAGATGTGAGTGAAGTTGGGACAAAGACTGACAACCACATATAGATTACAGGAAAAAAACTTTTATTTTGAAAAAATCCTAGAAGCCATGCAGGTGGCCACGAAATTTGACTACAATAACCTTTCGAATTCCAGGATCACCATCAGTAAACTTCAGTGATAACCACAAAGATTACAAAAAAAAGCTTCTGTTTCATTTTGAAAGAATGCTTGAACCCGTGCAGGTGGCCGCAGTATTTGACTACAATAACCTTTTGCATTGCAGGATCACCATCAGTAAACTTCAATGATACAGAATCAGAGCAAGCTCTTGTACTAGGGCCTCAGGCATACAACCGCAGGATGCACTTTGAACTCTAATTCTTCAGGAGGAGAAGAGAACTTTGTTGATGCCTGGCAACAGCTTGCTTCAAAGATCTAGGCAGGCGTGCCATGTGTTTTAATCTATTGCAAAACAGAGTATAAGTACTGGCATTCAGTAACACTATGAAAAGAGAATGGAGAAGGCAGTTTGATTTGCTGGAAGACTTCTCCGCAAAGGATAGTAATCCATACACCCCTTCTATGTAGGTTGTAGGAAGAACATCAAACCTTGGTATTCAATGCACATCCCTTTCTGATGTGACCAAGGCAGACAACGGTGTAGTGTTGCGGTGCAGGCCTTATGCTCCTACCAGATCACAAAGAACTAATCAATCAGCAAACCACTACTGGTTGCCATCTTGCATTCTGTGACAGTGTGAGCAATCTGAACGTACTCTCATAGCAAGTATACGTACGTAACTTGCTGGATTGTATTATGCTGATAATATTTTGTGTACAGTTTTAGCAAAATTTTGTTCCAGGGCTTTTTTTTTGTTATTGTTGTTTTAGAAGCATATTTCATTTTAAAAATCAGTTTTTAATGAATGTGAAAATAAAATGTTTCCAAACCCTCCCCTCCCCCCTCTGCCATGTGACCCAATCACAAAAGGTTTCTTTTCGTACAATTTGATGAATTTCTTCTGAACCTGAGACACTTAACTACCGATGTGGTCTTGGTTCTTTCACATGTTATTGCAGTCTTAATGCCCAGCAGGATTTGATGAAATAGATCAATGACATTGTCTGCTGCTCTCAGTGAGATGTTATATGCAACTGTAGGTTGATTAAGAAAGCAGTGAAAGGTTTTATCCATGATAGTATCGTTCTCCGCTTGTCATATTGGAATATATATAATGTTTCTTCGGTTCAGTGTGCAGTTTTGCTGTCAGCTTCTTAGATGGAGAAAAACACAAACTTGTGCACTCAGCAATCATTTTCCCATGTTTGGAAATCTAGCCTATATGTCTGGTACAACATTTTTTTCCTCTCCTTTCACGTCTCTGATACTTCTGTGCCAGGAGCTAATTTAAACAGTTTTGCAATAACTCTTGCCAAGGCCTAGCTGATGGGTTTTTTTTTTAAATGAAAAGAATAAAAGGTAGACATGACTGCCTCCCAGGCTCACCTGACACAATAGTAAAATTTCTCATTGGTTGTCTGTTCAGAAACAGGGTCAGTACCCTATAAAACGGGAATGCAGTTCATTAACGGCGCTACTGCATTCAGTGCCTGTCTGGTTTTAGGGCTTCTGCGTTTCTGCTATCCGACAATAGGTAGTGAAATCACAGTTGTTATTCTGGTTCCCTGGTCCTCTCACACATTGCATTATGGTTTCGTGGAAAGAGAAGAAATGTGGTATGGTTGGAGAATTCTAAGTGGCTGTAGCATTTTGTAACTGAGTGTAGCACTGTAGCAAAGAACAGCTTGCTGTTGCAAGTTACACTCAAAATGTATTAATTGGCAGCTCTGTCCATCCTTCCCTCTCTCCTTCCCCCACACCCCATTCTTCCTTGCATAGTCTTTGTATTTTATTTGAAATGTATTTTGTGGTGTTATTAAGAGAAGATATTGTTGTTTTCTGTGTCTGAAAGTGAACTGCATTCTGACTTTGAGGCTGTGCATAACACAGGAGAACTTAGTTTGTGGAGCCAAGTTGCAAACACGGAGTTAAGCATCACAAGGGTTATCGCATGGCAGAAGGAAATGTTGGGCTGTGCTGTGAATGTTTACCTCCACACAATGTCCAAGAAAAACAGGTGACTGCCGCTTGGAGGAAAAACCTTTCTTAAATTTAAAACAAGGGAACTGGACCAAGCTAAGACATGACAAAGATGAAGACAATCTACATGTTTCGGGGCACTACCCCTTCATCAGGACGACACAAAAACGACAACAGTGAAAACAGAAGAAAAAGACTTAGCTTCAGTAGATGTGGCGCACACAATGTCCTTCAAAGTCGTTGAGTATTAAGTGCCGTCTTTTTGCAAGGATAACATGAACCAGCTGATGCCATTGCCTAAGTGTGATGCATGCTGGAACTTACTTTCTGTTCCACACCTGAGAGTTTGTGATAACAGCTGTGTTGTTCTTAGACCTACTACCCTATAAGGATGAAAATTACCACTGTTGGTGTAAAGATGCGTTGTCCTTTGACCAGCGACAATGTACCAATGAGAACTACCACATTTAGTCAATGTCTTGTAAATGTCACTTGCAGTTAATGTCTGTTTAACCAGAGTAAACAAATCATGTGCTCATGATCCATCTTCAGGGGTACAGAGACAAACTAAGGATCCATCTTCAGCGGTACAGAGACAAACTAAGGATCATCTTGCAGTGGATTAGGTTTTTGAAACTAAGGCCATTCAGCTCGTAACTATCTCTGAAATCCTCATCAGCCATGTTTTTCCAGAGTAAATATTTTGTGACAGGGCTCCTTGTGTATTATTTTGTACTGAGGTAAATTTAGCTGCGAAAATCTAGTGTTGTCCTTTCTGCACGTAAAGCAGCTACAACACTGCTCTATGCCAATGCTGAGTGAAAATGCGATTTGTTTTTGGGTGAGTTCCAAGAGCTGCACAAATGTTGATGTTTTGCTGAGCGATTGCAAGTGTAGATGGGAGATGCACGTGGATATGCACATGCACATGCCTTCTTTCTCTTATGCATAAATGGATGCACATGTTTGGCATGATTACCTCATGCACACACGCACATTTGCAATAACTGAAGGAGCTGTTTCATGGGGTTTTCTCTGTCCCTGCTTGGAGACACTCAAATGATTTTTGTTTTGTTGCTGATGCTGTTTATAAAGCTTTTCCCTACTCTTCGCTTTAACCAGAAGTTTAAGTGAAGGAATTTGGTGTTTTAGTTCTCATCACTTGGTTTAGTCTTAATTACATCAAGAGCATGGGAGCTTTCTCTGTGTACATATATATTTAAATGAATGACAATAGTGCTCACTTGTTTTATTTGATGGAAAAACACATGCATTTATCATGCCACTTAATATGTGCATTGCTAATGTTTTAAAACAGGTCTTTAGAAAAATGATTTTATGCAAATCCCAATTTTATTTTTATAGCATAGAACTTAAAATGGCACACCGACTTGTGAGTGCACACATTTTGCTGTTCTTTGTCATGGGGAAAACCCAAATGATTAGTGAAAAGAAAGGAAAGAAGGGAAAGAAAAAGGAAGAAAAACTTGGTTGTGTTGGTAGGGGAGGTGAAGAGACATTCCTTGCAAAGGGAATTTGCAAAAAATGCAAGGTATATTGCTCACATCTTTCTTTAATTAGTTGTTTTGACAGATGTGCTTGCATCTGCGATGTGCCATAATTACATGTTCATGCAGTTAGTACTCAGTGTTCATGCAGTTAGTACTCAGTGTTCATGCAGTTAGTACTCAGTGTTCATGCAGTTAGTACTCAGCATTTGTTTATTTGCTCTCACATGTTGTTGGTGTTTACTGGTGCTCAAGTAGCTATTATTATAGCACTTCTTTCCACAGATTGTCAAATGTGTACTACATGAATCCATTCTTTGCAGTGATTATTTTAGTAAATGACTTGTAGAAAGATGGGGCAAATGTCAGGCACAGAGATTTTGTGTACATCTTTAGGCCACATTCTGGGAATTCACCACCCCACCCCACCCCCTTTTATTATTATTTGATGTGTTTATTCTAAGAATTTCCTTGCTTCTGAGTCACGTCCATATCAAACAAACTTTGAAATATTTTAAAAGAAGTAGATATTTTACTTTGTAAATATTTCTGATGATCTCGTGTTTGCAGTTCCATCCAGGAAATCCTTTACGTTCTTTCAATTTTATTTACTTTTATTCATTTTAATCGTGGAGAAGCAGTGGCATGAATCGAAGTATCAGAGATTGGCTGCACAAGCATTTGTTCTTTCTTGTGTCGAAGGTTCTTTTAGCTTATCTGAAAATAATGACATCAAAAATGATATAATAATAATCATAATAAATGTGGATTTTTAACGCGCGAGAACACATTTCATGCACACTTCGTGCGGACAAGGCACACAGACACTCTAGTGAAAACAACGAAACACACACACACAGAGGGAGAGATGAACGCAACACTGACCAACAGGTTGGGATACAGATCGTCCTTCAGTCACAGATGGGTGGAAAAGTATCATAAGAGAGGATGGACAGAGAGAGTTGTAGGTTAATGCAGACAGGCAGTCGCGACGTCAGTCAAGGTACTTGCGGAATAGACAAGTTTTTAAGTTTCGTTTGAAAGTCTGTAGTGATGGGGAGTGGCTTACCCCCAAAACCACCCTTCAGGGTTGGTGTGCTTGAGTGTTCTTATCTGCATCTGTATCGCACAAAAACAGTGATAGAACCTTTAACCACCTGTATTTAATGAGCGTTCTTAAGTGCTGATGATCCAAATCAAGGTTGCAAAATTGTTCATATCTCCTAGTAGTGTGTAAGAATGAAATTCAGAATCATAATGGGCTGCATGACACTGTCATGTATGATTTGGAGATCCATTGCTAATGCAGCCCATCTCTGGAATATGAAGCTTTTTTTCTTAATTTTCTACCTGCGTTGTATTACAACAGCTCTGGTTTGTGCTAATCCAACATT
The DNA here is from genome assembly GCA_004794575.1 of Lanistes nyassanus. NCBI lineage: Eukaryota > Metazoa > Mollusca > Gastropoda > Architaenioglossa > Ampullariidae > Lanistes > Lanistes nyassanus. The sequence goes on along the minus strand of SMGT01002117.1, from coordinate 136,602 downwards.
TTGTGTATTTTATTTTGCCATTGTCAGGTCTGACAGAACTACATGTATTATATGCTATATTGAAATTCCTGGAAGGTACTACTCTTTTCTAAGTGCTTTAGCTGGATCACAACAGTACTTGTTAACAATAGAAAGCCTTAGTGCTGTTTCCAGTATTACTGTGATAATGTAGCTAACATCGTCTTGCATTCAATCTGATTGTTAATGCAAGCATTCTCTGGGCAGCCCATAAAAAGGGATTTTGTGTTTTGGGGGAAAGAAAGAGTTCTTTCATGTCTGCTTATGACAAGGAAGCCAGCTTATAGTGCACGTCATAGAAGTTGCACTGTCCTGTTGGCAAATCTGATAATCCTACAATTAGGACAGCATTCCTGGGGATTACTGTGTTTTTAGCCTGAAGACTATCATGGGCGAGAAACACCGCTGTGCTTAAAGATGCCAAAGTAGAGTTGTTTCAGTTTTCTCATTTTCCGGATATAAACTGCTCAAGATCCTTTTGACCATGTGACATATATTAGCAGTTGAGAGATAAGAAAGCATGTGAGAACAAAAGATCTCTGGCATGCTCAGTGGCCCCTTATGAGGAGTGCCGAATGAATTGAAAAAAAAAATTGTTCTTTTTTTAATAACGGTAAAAACATTGCAAAAGAGACAATTTAGTCTTGTTGCTAGCGGTAGTGACAAAATCTCATGAAAATTTAAAATTGGTGTTAACACAAGGAATTATTACATGTAGTTTGTTCCATTCCTAAATCTGTTTACATATTGCGGTCGTATGCATAATATGAGCCTTAGAGTGTGTCTGCCATAACTTTTAGGTCTTCTAGTTTCTCTTTGCATCCAGACAGAGAAACGTCTAATAAGTGATCCATGATCAGTGTCCACATGCAGATGCAGTGCTGATGGTACATACTGTACTTCCTCCGCAAACTTTCACCAATTTCCCTATGCAATGATCAGCTCAGGGTCGTTAAGCTTTAACAGTCATGGTCTTTTGTCCACAAATAAAGAGGTATGTTTTCCTTGTAGATGTTGATGTACCGGTGCTGGAATTAAAAAATCTGAGGTGGTTTGGACTGTTAGCACATTATTGTGAAATCAGCAGTAAATTAGTTAAAAGAGGAGAAATCGCTTTGTCAGTTTTAAAAAAATTGATGTATTTGCAGATGTACTCAAGATGGTTCACTTTCTCCATCCCCTGCAGAAATACCACAAAATGTAAACATAAACTGATAAATGTAAACCTTTACTCTTTTTGAGAATGTGCTGTTTTGGGAATAAGAGCAGGAGCACGTACCCCATTCTTCGTTGACCAAGTTTGATTTTGTCACCAGCTGAATAAAAATAATGTAAGGCCATTCATTCTGAAGAATTTTTCTGGTAGGTAGAACTAGTAGAATTTTTTGTTCTTTAATCTGCTTGTAGCCTTTTAAAGCTGGTATCACATCCCTTATTGATGGAAATCTCATAACCTGCTGAAAAAAATGTTGAACAAGTCACCATTTTCATTTTATCCTGTAAAAGGTTTAGCTTTGATTTGAATCTTTGCTGTTAGCATTTTTCATTTTGTTCTAGAATATTGAGAGTTTGTTTTGAAACCTAACTGTTATAGGTAATTTTGTGTTTATGACCATTTTCAATTCCAGCAGCTTGTTTCAGTACTCAGACGGTGTGGTTTATGATCATTCACTTTATTCCATGTTGATTTCCTGCCATAATAAAGTGCGATCTTTGCAAATATGTTAATGAATTATTTTTATTTACATCAACTGAGCTTTTTTGATGACATAATCTAGAGATGTTTTCATATTTTTGTTCTTTTTCTATGTAATTTAAATCTAACCATATGATAACTGTTTTTCATTTGTATCTATTCAGTTGTGTCTGTTGCGGAAGCAAGTGGCCAAGTGGTGTTACCTATGGGTGCTGAACCCAAAGGCATTGGTTCACTACTTGTGGGCTGCAGCACGCTTCCCCCCTTTGACCCAGTTGGGAATGGGTATCTGACCCATGGGTTAGGGAAGGTAGGGCAGCAAGGGAGAGATCACCCACAGAAAAGTGGCTTTTTATACATTACCACTTCTCTGAGAACTAAAAACCTTGCAGGAAAACTTTTACCTTTACCTATTCAATGTGTAAAAAATGGCAGATCACCAGTTTCTCTTCTAGCCTTCATTCTCCTGCTTTCCTCCCACCACATAGGCAGACTAGTGTCAGTAGTCCGACTTGTTAAAGGAATATTTCTCTGCATTTGCCCACAATGAGATTTTGAAACTTGTTTTTTCTTTTTTTCATTGTTAGGTTACCTCCTCTGATTGATTTGTCCTTTGTTTAAACTTGCTGTGACAGTAGTCTGCTTCGAATATGTACAACTGCTCTGGAGAATTAAAATGGTGGTTCTGATGTCTTTAAACTACAGGTCTTTTTCTCTCCATAACTGACTCGTCTTGTGGAAATGTGTTTCTGTGTATGTGTATTACATTATATGGTTTACTGTTTTGATTGTATTGTGAGTCTATTATTGATTTTCATTAGGATTGAAGAAAGCTTCCTTCACCTTTTCATGGTGGCAAGGGATAACCTGCCAGGGCCCAAAAGCCCTGGAAAACGTTTTAAACTCAGGATACAATTCTAGGGCCAAGTTAGTAATTGAGGAAAGAAACTGCAATTTAAAGCGGAGTATTTTGGCAAATGATGATTTGAATAAGTTAAAGAGATACCTACGCTGAAGTGTGCATCAGAATGAATCACTAGCCGTATGTTAATGCAAAGTGTGCATCACATGGGTTGCATGTCCATGCATGAAACATTTTTCCTTGGACAGTTTATTGGCAAGAACATTGCTTCTACCTTTCATTTGATCCAATGGAAATATGGTTTTGAAAGATGTCAGGGGGAAGGGGAATGTAGCACCATCAGTGTCTACATGGGTCTTAGAAATTGTGACATCCACCCAAAGGCTGCAGCTGTACGGTATAGCAGGGAAGAATGCACCCCAACAGCTGGTCAAACATTGCCTTCATGCTGACAGATTGTTTTGAGATACGGGTAGTTGAGTGCAGCAGGGATACCAACCATCCGATAAATGTTTGCTGCGAGGCATGACTGAGTGAAAACATTTTCCGAAGACTACTAGCAATGTCAGCTAGTGTACTGGGTGGATGAAATGCAATGTAGTGTCTACAAATTAAATCATATTTTTGTCCAGAGTCAGGTGATAGCACTTGTGGGTGCTAGGAGCCAGAGTATCAAGCAAGATGAGCCCATGTTGCCACGTAGGATTTTTTACTCAAACATCTGTACTGTTCTCCTTCCATTTACACACAAGCACTCTCCACACACGAACAGTTTCAATAAGACGTTAGGGTTATGGGATAGGTGTTGGGTGGTTTAGGTTTTCAGGTTAGGCATTTGCTTCAGAACACTCACATAATTAAACGCAGGAGCAACTAACATATCACAGGGTTGGCAATTAAGGTAGGTTTGCCACACTGAAAACCTTTGATGATTTGAGTGGTCACCTGCTAAGTCTGTGAGGTTGAGAAAGGCCTTCTGGCATGACATCAGAACCAGCGTCTGCCACAGGTCGAGTCCAATTCCTAACTGAATTGACCGCAGATTGACTAGCAGTGCTCTGAGTTGCGCTAAAATCAGCAAGACTTTATCTAGTAGTTGGACTATCCCTTTCTCACTAGGGTGGGTTGCATTTCTTTGTATAAGAAAAAAAAAGCGAGGTCTGCAAAGTGCGCCTGTTATGTAGTTGCCTCCATAGATATTTTCGCACTACACTTGCTCCCAAGACAATCTTTGCCTATAACAACTTTAATCGGTTAATGTGCGAGTAACTGAACATGTATAAAATATTTCACAAAAGTAGCTGTATTTTCTCGCACTTATATTACTTAAATCTTGAAATGCTGTACGGCAAACACCACAGCAGCAACTACGTGACTGGTGGCATCTGCATTTCTGCAACACACACACACAATCTGATCTACCCTACAAAACAACAACTTAATGACAAGCTTCTTTTATTCCAATTTTCTGCTCCCTTCCACCGCAACCCTTGAGCTTTTCTAACCGCAGCGGTAATCGACGGCAAGATCACATTTGTCTGATGAGACTGCTTTCCTCACGTCCTCTCTTTTTTTCCAAAAAGCCTTTGGGTATAAAGTGCAATAATAGTTTGACTGCTAGAGTAGTCTCCCCGACAACCGATTGGAATCTCTATGCTTGTCCCAGCAGCTGACATATCGTAACGATCACGAACTGGCAACGATCGACAAATTCTTGTTTTGGAAACGTTTGTCGTGAGTGTTCAGTCTACAGGAAGTCTTCCTGGAAACAATGAGTTTAGTGTTCCGTCTGTCAACTTACACTTGTCAACCCCTTGACCAACCAACCTCGACCATCCATGGTTGTTTGGTTCGCTTGTTCGCAAAGTCCTAAAGAGAAATAGTACGATGCACACACAGTTATAAGACGGAGAGTATAATCAGCCACATTGTGACAATTGCGACGAGTGGAACAACATTATGCTTTTGTTTCATTAATTCTTGTTTCCTACCACTAGATCAGTCTTTCACGAGCTTATTGACACCTATATATATATATAATATGATAAAGAGAAAACCTCAAAAGAAAAAGAAACGATTGTACGCCATCGGCCATACATATCAAAAACTGGAGTTTTCCGGTACATGTGTACAGCAAACCCGTACAACTTGACAGGCGTGCTAACCAGAGAATGTCAACACTGTTTCTCTTTTCGCAGCTCTCAATGACGTGCTCGAAACTGAGGCAGCCATATATATATATATAAGAGCTTCAGGAGTGATATAATTAAGGCTCAGATGATGTCATTATCACGTTCTCTAGTGAAAGGGGCCTGTCGGTCTTTTATTTAAGAGGGTTGGAACAAAAGTAGAGTGGGCTGTGTGAATGAGAACGGCTTTTTGAGCAAGTTCAGCCCTTGGGCAGCCCTGATGAGAATGCTCTGGAACAATGCTCATAGATTTTAGCCATTTTAAATGGGTTTTTTTTCAATCCCCTAAAGGCAAAGAAATCGTGATATGGTTAATTTTGGTGGATGTTTCATGGGATGTGTTGTAGTTTCATCAAAAGACATTGACAGCTAGTAATACTGTAAGGTCAGCAGTAACAACATCATGAAGAAGACATGACTGATTCGTATGACATTTAACTGTATTCTGTAGGAGAAAAAAATTAATGCATTTTGTATTTGATCAGTGTACAAAATTTGAAGGATTTGATGACATGCATGTATGTACTCTGGCCCATTAGCAGAAACATTCATGATCAGGCTTATCTATTAGCATGATATAGGAGTACACGCCCCAACATCACACAAGCTGGAGATTTGGAATAAAAAAAGTGAAATATACTCAGTAGTGGCAGTTTCAGTCTTCTATTGTGTTCCAGCAGATCTTAAACTAAAGAAAAGTGTGGAGTATGTTACTTATGCCTGCTTTACGTTTTAGAGAACGTTTTTGTAAAGAAGGAAATGCCTTCACATCTTGGACATATGTAGCCATACAGCAGATTATTGACTTTTGTTGGTTTTCTTTACTGTGTTTCGGTTTGTGTTCTGTTAACAGTGTGTGGAGTGAAGATGGGAGAGAAACCAGCAAGTCACGGTGACCTAGCTTTCACCCACATGGAAAATCATGACTGGCTTGAGCGTTGGGATGCTGGGAAAATCGGATTTCATAATACGTATATTCATCCGTATGTGAATTATTTATTTGGCGGTGGGATTTATTTCTTTGGGGGTGGGGGGGGGAGGAGCCTTCATTTTGTTGTCAGAATTGCAGATGAACTATTATGATACGGAAGCAATGCTTGATGCATATCAAGACTTTTTGGGATTGTTTGGTGTTGGTACATGTTTTCAGACATTTTACTATGTTTAAATAAACTGTTTATTGAAAATATGAGTGTTGTCACAGATAAATAAATTCAAAGTCACCAACAACAAAGTTATTTGTGATGCCCTATAACTGAGTCTCATTCAGTGGTTTGCCAATGCATGGAGTGATTGTGCAAAGTTGTCTTTTACAAATGAAACCATACTCACCAAAACTAGTGAAAAAAATGTGGTTATATCAGTCCCCAAAAGACTTCATTTTAGTAGAGTTTTGGCTTTTAATTATTTGTTTTTACTGATCAGCTTTTGCGATTTCAGCATGCTGGAGAGGAACTTCGAAAAACTTATTGGGGGCCAAGAAAACCTGAAAGTATTTGTACCACTGTGTGGAAAATCGCTTGATATTAAATGGTATTTATCATGCATTTTGAGCAGCTATGGTGGTTCTTGTGGGTGGCTAACACAAAAGTCAGAGAATGTGGTGAATGTACATTATTCTATCTTCCTGTGACATAAGTTTTGAAACTTAGTCTGTTTTTTGGATGGGACATTTATTTTCTTGTAAGAATTATAAGACTGGATTCAGGTAAATTTAAAAGTGCTACCTAAAGAGAATTTCTAATGAAACAGATTTTGATTATGGAATTTGGGATAAAATTGGTGTAGAATAAGGATATGGACTTACGAACCAGAGTACTCATTGCAGCTGGGTTGCATTTGCATATACCTACATGTAAACTGAAGCACTTTACCTTGTTTTCAGTCATTTAAAACAAATTTTAATGCTCCTTCTAAAAAATATTTACACCTGTGTACTTTACTGAAAAAAACCATGTAGTGCATTTCATTGAATTTAATAAATTTTATGTGAATAAAAGGGAATGAACTGATTCTTTAAATTCCACTACACAAAATATTTTTTTAATGTGAATAATTTTCAGACATAAACTCAGACTGTGTGCAATGCATCTTTGTTCTTGAGGCTAGCAAATCAAGGTCACACAGTGTATGGTGTGGAGCTTGCGGAAAAGGCATTAGTTGATTTCTTTAACGAGCATGACATGCCCTACACCAAAGAAGCTGCCCCATCTGTTGATGGCTTCATCTTCAAAGTAAGTAGTCTTATCTGGCATGCTTGACTGCTTTAAAGAGCATGCTGTACTCTGCAATACAGAGACAGCTAAACCTTATTCTTTGAGTGGTGTTATAACTTTTGTAAGGAGTTTTATCGTACACTGATTCCAGGGGTAAAGTCCTCTCAAATATTCTGCAATTTTGTAAGCAATAAAACAACTTGGCAGTATTGTGTAAGTAAGAAAGATCTCTTTCCAGAACTTGAAATTTGAAGCTACGAAAGTTGTTGTTCTGGTGATGTACATAATATGGTTCTGTAACAATTTTACCTGGACAAGCAAGCATCAAGGATTTTTTTTTGGGGGGGGGGG
>SMGT01002117.1:107733-128049 GCA_004794575.1 Lanistes nyassanus | reverse complement strand
TTTTCTTTTTTCAGAGAAATTGTCATTTTCAAGCCTGGTACACTGTATGACAGTATATATATAATATTAAAATGATTTGCATTTTGTCACATGCTGTGCGCAGGGATAGGGGCTTGGGTTCTTTACCTTCAGTGTAACCACAGAGCACATGAAGATGTGATTTGAGATAAAACAATTGTAGAAATTTTTTTTTTAACATTTTGATACATCTTGGCAGGTATGCAGCTTTGTTGAAATCCCTCATGGCGCCAGAATGCAAGTATCTGGCATGCACAGTGGAGTATGATGAAACTATTCATAAAGGTACTGCATCATTCTCATTAAGTTTGAATCCACTTCAGTTTGCATACAGGGCAGGAGAGGGTGGATGATGCTAAGCTAATCGTTCTCAATACTCTGTGTAAACATCTTTGTGATCACAGGCACAGTTAAGTAGGTGTGTGGTCTCAGATCTCTATGAGATTAAATGCTGTAGCTTTTTTAGTAAAGTAAACATGAGTTAGGGTCTGAGCGTATGCAAAGGAGAAGCTAAAAGGGGATACTACTTCGGAGAGAAGCTTGTCTACTTATAAATTGCATCCCTTTAATCAGCAGGGGAGCGGAGACAAAGGGAGATAAGTTTTGAACTCTGGGAGAGGGAGTCGCAACGTTGACAATCGAAATTTATTAACGGACAAGGATGAATGTGTCGTATAAATGTGCGTTTATGTGCCATACAGGAGAAAATGCATATTTTGTGATCACAGTTTAGGAAATCCTTGTTTTTAAAAAAAAAGCGCTTGCCTAGAGTTATGTCGCTTTTCCCGCCCGGCATGAAAACATCAGGCAAAACCACCCCCAAAAAAACCGCCTCCTAGCAGTAGGATGGCAACAGAAGAGTGAGAATAATATACAAGAATTGAACATGACAGTTTTAAGTTATAACTCTTTGAAATCTTTGGACCTTCGTGATCGTAAGAAACGGTTATTGAAGTTTAACTTGCATTCAGGTTAATGGTACCAATACGTAAGTTTTGAAGATTTGACTTGGGACGCCCTGTAGAAGTGAAGTTACCACCAAAAACCAACCACCATTACCAACATCTATCGCTTTGGCGATACGATATTGATGGACTCTTTTGGGGCAGGTATTAATATCTGCCAAATATGGCCGAAATGACTTGCGTATCAAGCAAAATCAGTTGTAAAGAGCTTTGGGTACAATTAGGGTAATTTGTGGCTCTGGGATAGTCGTGGATATCGGCAGTTGACGCCCAGAGGATGCTGCCAATTTCTGAGCAGCGTCCGAGGCTTTCGTCGCGTGGGCAGCCAACATAGATGTTTCGATGTTCGTGTGGGGCTGCCCCCTGGTACACCCAGGCAGCCCTTAATAGAAAGTGCGTGTCTGCTGGCGAGGGGCAGCACGCACCCTAAGTGCTGAACCTCTGTGCTAAGGCGATGTACACGGGTAGAGTAATGCATTATCTAAAGCACCCCGTCCCACCACCACCGCTGCACGAATGTGACCCTGATCGCGATAGTTGACTAGCTAGAGGACGTTTCTAGCTATACACCAGACAGCGGACCCGGTATGGTTACTAATCCCGTCAACAGAATATATGTTGTATGTTTGTGTTCGCGTAAGACTGTGTGAGAGCGTGCGCGTGCATGTGTATTTGCATGCAGGCGTTGTGCATGTTGTCGTGTGTTCGTCATACGATTGCCATTAATTAACTTGTGCAGCTTAAGTGTGAGAAGACGAGATTCACTTTTCTTGTATTTTCTGTGATAATTATTTGTTCAGGTCCCCCTCACAACTTTACAGATGAAGCAGTGGAAAAGCTGTACGGTACGGATTGCTGCATTTGTTCTTGCTCTAAAATTGTCTGTTTTTGCTAATGAATCCCCTGTGAAGGTTCGTTTCTGTTTTTGTTTAAAAAAAAGCACACCTAAGTATTCTGTTCGGAAACCTAACCTTGTTTCTTCTGGAATGTGTTTATCCAAGTATCAAAATGCTGTTCAACAACACAGTTTAGCTAGTTGTTTGTTACATTTGACCTGTGATATAGCCCGTTTTTGGCCCGGATGCATAGGGCTGTGTTGCCTTGTGCAGGGCCTACACGGCTGGACGAAGTCGGATGAGAGCAGTCGTTAAGAAGTTAAAGAAATAATCTAATTGCGGCCATTAAAGGATTAGCCACAGTTCCAATCTTGTCCAACCCGCTTCAGATCTATAGGGATCTATACACTATCTCGCAGTCTCCGTTTTTCTCCAGTCAGCCCCCCCCTTCCCCCCCCCCCCCATCAATCATCATCATTAGGCATCGCCCATCACTCCACCATCTATCATCTTTCATCATCAGTCTTCCATCATCCACCAGCATTCAGCACCAATCATCATCAATCATCCATCCATCCACCATCCCTCCCTTCATCCATCCACCCAACAGGCTCCAAAATACTTCTTCCTGAGATTTTAGGTAAAATATACATCTGTAAAGAATATTCTGTCCATTAAAAAAACTGTTGCAGACTGGGGGACTGCTTTCATCGGTCTTAGTGTGAGGTAGATTGCAGCAGTGTTCGTATCCGCCCGTCAGGTCATAAGTGTGGTCATGAGGCCCGTTCGCCCGTATGGACAGGTGATAATAGTGTCAATGCAACCGTCCCAGGTTTGGATATGCAGAAGGGTCAGGAATAACATTTTGTACTGTATGCTGTGGTCTGTACACGAAGACTCTGGACAGGTTTGCTTGTTTTCCTCTTCAGGGGACACCTGCACAGTCGCAAAGATCGACCGAGAAGATTCGCTTGAAGACAAGCACAGAGAGTGGGGCCTGACGTCATTTTATGAGAACCTCTTTCTCATACAGCAGAAGCAGTTGTAGGGCCTCGGCACGTGACAGCTGCACATGCCTTCCAGGTGGCTGAAGCGATCAAATCATTACACTGGCCCAAATGAAGGAGACGGGTACAAGCAGGCGTCCTGTTAAGCAGATTCTCGCAACTGGGTCAATTTATAAGAAACTTTGATGCGAGTACATGCGCCCCATAGTAACTAGACTCCGTGCCATTGTATGTAGGCGTGTGCACAGAGAGTTATGTTCGTGTGTATCGAACTGCGTGCGTACACATCGATATGTATCCTGCATGTATTGAAGAACTAATTGGATTCTGTTTGTGAACTCTGTATGCCCTAACATGGATTACACCTGGCCTCCCTTATTCCCTAGCTAATATTTTACACTTTTTCATCTCCTGTAGCTCTTCCGTGAACCAATTTTTCTTTTAATTATTTGATTTTTCGCAATAAATAAATATTTTTACATAAAATTTTAAACGGCAGACACTGGACTTGCGGAACATTTAACCAGATTTATTTAAACAGTTCCTAACCAGCGGTGATGGAGATTTCAAAGTCTGTTGACACCATGTACTGTCTCTCTTTCTGAAATGATTAAAACCAGTAAATTCGTATGTTTTGTGTTTTGTTCTTGTATCACTAACGCTCGTGTGATGATGAACCCCAGCAGCGCCCTTTCCATTTTAGGTGCACGCGCGTCCGTGAGAGTATTCACCTTCGTATGTCGATCTCTTTCCGTTTTTAAAGGCGTTTCTTAATTGACCGAATGTGCGTCATTCCCCGAATCTGTCCATGGGGAGATAAGAGAAAGTAGGATGTTTGGAATTTGCAGGAGAATGTGGGTAACGGAACACCAGATTGGTAGGTCGTGTATTTTCTGGCTGCACTTTCACGAAGTCGCGATGAACAGTAATAGTACACGGCTGTGATCACCAGGTAGGACAGTAGATGCAACCACGTACAGTATTTACACAGGGCAGTGTGGGAGAAAATTCCTCCTACCGTCACTACTCTCACCCATGCGAAAACGAAAAACAACATCTAAATGCTGCACGAACGACAAAGACGATTTTATTATACAGTCGAGACTTTTGAATGCTGGCTTGAATGTGAGGCGGATGTAGGAGTCCTGCAGCTCAACTTATTTACGTCTGAAAACACAGATAAAGGTACATACAAATAAGTTAAAACTATAATCGGGAAAACGATGGCTTGTCTAGGCGAAAGGCGTCAGATTCTATTGCAATGTAAAAAGGAACACGTGGCTAGAGCTTGGAAATAAAACCTAAGTTAACAACATACGAACTGAGCCAAGCTACAAACGACAAAGACATAGGGTCAACAGGTTAGGGGAATTACCCCTTCATCAAAAAACCGATAAAGGCACTTCACTCAGTTAAGTGTCTACTTTTTGTGTTGTCCTGACCAAGGGGTAATGACCCACGACTGTTGACTCTGTAGCTTAGCTCAGGTCCTCTGTTGTTGACTATTGCAATGTATCAACCATCGTTCCACCACATTTTCAAAATCGGCATAGGATATGCCAGCGCTTTGGGAACGACAATCATTTTTAGTACATTAAGATGGTGAGCGATGGCATGACCGTAAGGAACCACCATGACAGGCATTCAAACAGAGAAATAAGCGCGCGCACACACACACACTATATATATATATAGAGAGAGAGAGACATAAATAAGGATGCATAACAGTAGTTAAGATTATGTTGATGGTGGAAATCGATCGATTAAGATAACTAATCAGATTATTGTTTTTTATTTCTTGATGGACGGCTTTCCATTGATCAATCTATCTGTTGATTTGCGGATGGATGGATGATGATGATCGTGCTGTGATGAAGATCTTGCCTTTCATTATAAGATAAAACACTTTGGAGATGATCTCATTGGTAAGGTGGTCCATCTGTATCCTGAACGTCGGGGGGTGGGCGGTTTCTGCAGCGACACTAGAAGAACCAAAGAAAGTTTATCTTAAAAACCTTTCAAAGTAAGGCAGGCCTAGCATATCCTTACTTTTGAAGTATAATTTTTCATAGATAAGGTTTTACTGTCTAGTCAAATTATAGTCTCTCACGCTGTGTTATTCAGGTGTTCCAGTTTTCCGATTTCAAAATGAAAAAAAGTCTTGTGTTTTGTGTTTCTGAAGTCATGTATTTTGCCGATGAAAGTTCCAAAGCATAACTCGTTCAGCCACTATTCTGGGTCTGCGGAAGGTGATAATATGCACATGCTAACATTTATCTACTTTTATTGTTTCTTGTTGAGGCGAGCGTCATGTACGTACAGCGCATTTTGAAATAAAAAGCGAGAAGACGACAGTCAAATCTTCAACCTTAGTTTTCACATCATTTAGATTCGTCAAAACCACAAAAATTCTCAACATTTTTTTCAAATTATGAATCGGTCAGATTACACTCGGGAGAGTACGGTACGTAATCCCTCACTGTGACTGTTGAATGACGTCAAAACAATTGCGCATGTGCGAAAGACTTACAGGCTTCCAGAAAGACTAGACATTCCTCGATTTCTTTATAGAGATTGAGATTTATGATGACTTTGTTTTGAAAATATTCCTGCGGGTGGCCATGGTTAGGGATGTGCGTCTTTCGGCTTAAATACAAACCTAAAAAAAAAAAAGTCCGGTAAGGTTACCGGATGTATAGGTAGTTCATTGCTTATGCCAAGTGCTGAAGATCCAGAATGTTATTACTGATTTATGTTAAATATAAAACTCTCGGGGAAAAAACTAGCTGATTAATGGCCATGCGCGGTAAGTATCTACAACAAAAAAGAAAATTGTTGTTTACCGACATATTCAGGGGAGGGTATGTGTGGAGGCTGCTGTAGGTCTAACACGTAGTGTGCGTTGAGGGTCTTCTTGAGTACACATCCTTAACTTATTATTCCTCCCTGACCTCCACTTGTAGCGACGACGTAATCCACGTTTCTCCGGGTCGTCCTCCTTGGCTTCCAGAGAGTCTGCGAGCATTACATCCAGCATTAGCAGCGAGCACAGTCTTCATGGCCTTCTGAAAAAAGGACATGGCGAGTCCCTACATCGGGAAGGGGTAGGCAGCCGGGCATGTCTGTTTGGTCAAAAGACGAAGAGAAAGTCTTCAGCTGATTGGCTCAGTTTTGTTGTCTTCCTTGGGATGGGTCGGCGTGTGCAGGTGAGGCTGGATAACAGTTGTTAACGTCTGACTGTTAACAATTTAATACATTATGAAGTTATGAAGCGATGTTTTGCGAGACAATTTTGTTCCCTTCTCAGAATGGCGTCCACGTTTTTCTGCTTGTTTTTTTAGGAGGCTGTACGGCGTCATTAGTTGATTAGGTGTGGAAGCCCCACCAGTACGGCATGGACAGTCCCAAACTGGGGGAGTCGATGTCTTCCCGACATTGGACATTAGCACGAGGAGACCCAAATATGAGAGAGTTTAAGATGAATTTTTCGTTTTACTTCCTTTCACGAGGAAAGGCCTAAAATAGTGTCAAATGACGCAAGTAGTCTCCATCATAGCAAGAAAAAAATATCTAGGCATTTCGAGGGCACTCTTCTTTCGGAATAGATTTACAGGACAAGGAATTCATTTTCTCTGAAATACTGATTTGATCAGAGCTTCTCTACAGTTTCTTACAAATCATTGCACTAAAAATAATGGGAATTCTTTTGAAACCTGTTACATATATCTTCGGCCAATGGTCCAGTGTCTCAGTAAACTTTTCAGAAATAGCTGCAGTATAGTCTTGGTGTTTAGGCTGTCGAAGGTACACGGCAGTTCACACAATGGAACAATTTTAATGTAAGAATTTATGTATTTATATGAGAGGAAAATATTGGAAATTAATTATATCAAATATTGCTCGAGCCTAACGGTTTGCGCCCAGAGAAAAAAAGCCCAAATTGTTTTTATGTTCATTTTTGGAAGGAGCCATTTGCATGCTCAGCTGAATCAGAATCGGAAAAATAATCGTGCATTTTGATCTAAAGAAAAGCTAGAACATCCCACACACACACACACACAGGCACGCGTCCCCACATTCATTCCATTGAGAAGTAAGGTTAAAAATATCGATCTTCAAATTACATTTGACGGCTTTTTTTTGTTTTTGTATCTTCAGCAGAATTACTTAGTACCTGTTTAGCTGTTCACACAGACGCACGCACACACTAACACACGTATATGTTGTAAACTGAATACGCTGAAGTAGCTACTGTCACTCACCGCTTGCAGTCCGTGGGCAGAGTGTTTTTGCAGAGTTCATAAGAGTTCAAAAAACTCCCCCTCCGAGCATCTCGGCGGGATAAGAACCTGCGAGACCTTCTAGTACATTCCAAACTAAAACCGACTACCTCCCTCCCCCCTTCCTGCGGCTCCACCCCGTGCAATGCCCCCCGTTGCCACACTTGCCCCTACCTTAACACTGCCACAACACTCCACACACCCAATATCACCTTTATCATCAAACGCAACTTCACCTGCACCAACAGCAACATCATCTACGCCATCACATGCACCCTCTGTCCCACTTTATTCTACATCGGGGAGACAGAACGCACACTCAACACCCGCTTCACAGAACATCTAGCTGACACTAAACACTGCAGAAACACACCAGTTGCACGTCACTTCAGAACACCCCCACACACAGCCGACAACATGAGGGTCTGTGGTATCTGGAAAATGAAGGGCGACTCCATTGACCGCAAGAATATGGAGTCCTACTTCATTACCCATTTCGGTACCATGGCACCTACTGGACTCAACCTAAAACACTAACCCTCCCCCTCCTTTCCCTTAACCCCCTCACCCCTCCGTCTCTCTCTCTCTCTCACCGACGCCCCCTACCCCCGCTGCTTTTTCTCTCTCTTTCTCTCTCCCCCGCCCACTCTCCACCCCCACCCTTCTCTACCCTTTCCTACCCACCTTGCGATTGGCTGCCCCTCTTTTTAACCTTTCTTACTCACTGTCCCCTGGTCTTTCTCCTGCCTTGCAGCCAACGCGCCACTTCTACTGCAGATAAGTCTTTTTCCTTTTCGTTTTTTCGTCGTTTTTGTGTCGTCCTGATGAAGGGGTAGTGCCCCGAAACATGTAGATTGTCTTCGTCTTTGTCCCTTTTCTAGCTTGGTACAGTTCCCTTGTTTTACATTTAATTTGGGCTTATCCTCCAAGCGGCAGTCACTTGTTCTTCTTTTATATTTTGCAGAGTTCCCCAAACCGTCTCGACTTGGAGATGCTTATAATTCAGCTCCGACAGCATTCTTATATCCTGGACTAAACTCGGCGCTGGTGTGTTTGTGTGTGTGTGTGTGTGCACGCGTGCTTGCCCGCGTGTGTACAGTTGTTCTGCTAGGGTTCCATCTAACACTCTGGCTACATCTCTGTCCATCCGCTTCTGTCAAGCTGGGACACGTGCTTGCTGCTTCCGTCTTCTATGATAAGGCGAGAGACGAGGTGCGGAAGGTTAGGTCTAATAGGTTCAGTGCCAATGGGACACTCATGTGCAAGGGATGGATTAGACTATCAAGCCCTCGGATGTTCTCTGCCGTCCTGTCAAATCCACGCATGCGCAGTGAGAACACACGCACCTCATTCTTACCCTAATCAGACAGCCTCTCACACAGTAACGAGAGCGTGATCAGTTAGTCTTCTCTCGCAAATTATAATCCTCCTTTGTCAAGTTTCACCTACAAAGCGAGCGTACATGAGAACTCAGATTAACCTCTTTAGCTCAATAAAACAAAAAACAACTTCCATGTTGTATTTGGATTAGTACACTGTGGTGCCATCAACCCACATAGTGGTATAGATTTGGTTAATTGCTTATTTTAGAGGGACAGGGACTAGCATCCACCTCGGGGGGATTTTGCCTTATATGGGTGCGGGGTCCTATTACTAATACGTGGACTTCAGCAACCACCAGATTCACAGCTGCAGTGAGGCAGCCGCGCGAAGACGCCGTTTTTAACGTTCGGGGGATGGCCATGAAGTCTGCACAACGTTTAAGTGATGGATTTTAATCAGCAGCTTTCGAAACGCGAGTCCAGTGTTTTAGTGCTATCAAGCCCTCTTGGTGTCATGGAAGTATCTCACCTGCGATTTCAATGGTTCGTGACCAGAAATTGCGCAGAGAGAACAAGTCATATCAAGCTGTTTCGTTTTAGCTGACTAGGTACTGGCTTGTGTCCGACCAACTCTTTCCTTCACTCTGTCTTTGGTCGTGAATAAAAGGCAAATTGTACAATGAAAGGTCGTTATTTTTGCTATCTCTCTCTTCCTCTGTGTGTGTGTGTGTGTGTGTGTGAGTGAGAGAGAGTGTGTGTGTGTGTGTGTGTGTGTGTGTGTGTGTGTGTGTGTGAGTGAGAGAGAGTGTGTGTGTGTATGTGCGCGTGTGCGTGAGCTTACGCTTATGCTGACCGTGGAGGAGAAAAGAAGACGGGAAGGGAAAGTGACAGAGTGAGCGAGGAATGAGAGAAAGAGACGTATAGAGATGTGGTGTAGAGAATTAAGGAATAGGTGGGTGAGTGGGCACGTACACAGGATATCTAATTAGTTTCGATCTAGTCGCCGTATCGTGTCGTTTCCCGGGAAAGCTAGATGCTGTATCTGCTCTGCGTTTATCACAGTCAGCAGTATACCAAATGCACACATGTATGTTCACTTAAAAAAGCAGTTTTGCCTGCCATTCTCATTATTTATACTAGGTATGACACAAAGTTTGATAACAGAGACAATACGGAGTATTATGGAAATCTTTAATAACCAGTTTCTTTTTTTAAATTGACTGTTGTGTCGAAAAGAGGTCAAAGCTTTGAGATTAGGGTTAGAGGTGTTAATAAAGATAATCCTTTGGAATGAAATTGTCATGTGGTTAACTAGTAAATGCAACTATTGTACATCGCTTAGACTAAGAGACGAATTTATTATATTTGGCCACAAGCAATACATGAAAACAGATGCGGTGCTAGACCTGATATTCCTGTGGGCCACATTTTTTATTTGCACTTGTAAATGCAAATACAAATAACTTAATATAAAAGCCTTTACACATAGTGTAAATCGAAGATATACTGCTGAAATATATGTTCATATCAAAGAGGGTCTCTTATTTAGGTTTGAACACAAATTGCTCCCTTGTCAAGAATTGATACAACATAATCTTCTATAGATATCTTATCATTCAGCATAGTCCAAACTATGTATATGTATATTGATGCATTCCTAGTTAGAGTTGGGGTCCCATCCTGTACTCATAATTCTACTACAGCCCCCCCCCCATCTCTCTCTCTCTCTCTCTCGCGCGCGCGCGCGCGTCTATGTGCTCCTCTCTTTATGTAAACATGTTGTACCTATGCTTGTCTACCATTGTTGTCAACAGTAAAAGCTAATTTTCAAAAAAAAAGTTTTAAACAAATGAATTGTCGAGAGAGAGAGAGAGAGAGAGAAAGAGAATCCTTGGAGTATGCACAAACTCAAGGTGTAGAATTGTAGTTTATCTGCTCGGAGGTTCTAGAGTGCGCCCCGTTTAGATCTGAAAATAAATGATAAGTGTAACATAAAATAAAGAAGGTAAGAATACAAAACAGTTAGTGTCTAAGTTGTCTAAGCCCCATTTTGTGCATAGATGGTGACAAATCTGACAAGTAAAATGCTGATAACTATAAGGTTTTATCATGGTTATTGACTTGTTGTTCCAATAACGATCGGCCACTTGCCAAAACACAAAACAAAACAAACAAAAAAGAGGGTGACCAAAAAAGGGTGGGGTGGAGGGAGCATTCGTTTCTCGCCTGTTTTTGTAAGGGGCGCAGTATTGTAGAGGGGCGCGAGAGGGTTAGCCTGGTTCACTGCCCTTGACCACCGTCTTGGTCACCTGCTGCAGTTTGATCTGCTCCTTGGTCAGGAGGGGGGTTTTCATCGCCTTGCTCGGTTTCAGGCGGAGGAGCAGGCGTTCTGTAAGGATACTGTAAAAACAGAGATACGAGCAGGCACTGAGACAGCAGCAGAAACAGTCTTTTCCACACACTTGGTTTACACACAGGAGGGAGTCGTCTGTTAGTTGAAATGAGACGGTGAGGCACACTGGCTGTTCGTCACTCATTATACTGCATCCTCCCTCACTTATTATACTGCATCCTCCCTCACTCATTATACTGCATCCTCCCTCACTTATTATACTGCATCCTCCCTCACTTATTATACTGCATCCTCCATCACTCACTATACTGCATCCTCCCTCACTCACCCATCCGTTCACTTCGTCCATCCGTCATCGCTCAGCCATTCACCCTTCTGAGCCCTTCTGAGCATAAGTTCAGAAGAGGAGGTTCCCGCAGTGAACGCTATCCATTAAATATCAAAACATGTGGGGAGCGAGGTTCAAGTGCAATAAAAATGAGAAAAAAAGGCGAGAACATTTAACGACCCTAAGTGAGTGAGTGAGTGAGTGAGTGAGTGAGTGAGTGAGTGAGTGAGTGACTGACTGACTGACTGACTGACTGACTGACTGACTGACTGAGGCTCAGTTGACGTCCTCCCGTGGTAGATGTGGTTTGTTCACTTGCAGGGAAAAGCTATAAACACCTTACATGTCTGAAGCAGGTAGATCATTCTTTATCTTGCATAGCACAGTGATCTATGGCCCCCGCGCGCGCATGCTTGCATGAATGAGATATAAATGCACAGAAACCCTTGACAAGTTCTACAATGACCTTTGTTACTATTACCTTTGGCTTTCGTCTTCGTCTGTTCATGGCCCTCTGTAACCCTCTTCTCACACTTCTCGCAACACGACGAAGCCATCCTCGTTTCTCCAGGCCATCCTCGTCTGTTTCCAGACAGTCCACTATCACGGTCTGCAGAAACAGCAGCACGCACAGCGCCACCACTAGGCGGGAGGTATTCATGGCCTGTACATCGCAGGTCTTTGTTAGTGATCAGCGACTGGTTCACCAAGACATCAAGAAAAGAACGAACGAAAGAAAGAAAGAAAGAAAGAAAGAAAGAAAGAAAGGACAGGCCTTGGGCTGCACGAGTATTTGTAGATCTTCTTCACACGTAAAACGCATAAGGTAAAAGAACCTTACGATCGACCGTATGATCACAAGGGCAGATACAATCGCTTGTGCAAAGCCCGGGCTTTGGCAGCATGAACGGTCTACCGAACTTCTGGTCATAAGGTCATAAGGTCTTCAGGGCCGCTCACTCTGTGCGTATAACTTTAGGTGTGGAGAGGACATAAAAATGGCCATTGACTGGGTGATCATTCGTTTGTCTTTTGCATTCGTGAAAGTGTCGGTAGATCTCCGTGCGCTGTGACAGTTGTGGACAGCTGACTGTAGGTATAGGCTGGCGGCAGTGAACGCTCATGCAGCTAGGATTCCCTGGGAAGAGACGCATGAGTGTTTGTACATCCTGTTACGTCTTTGTTCGCGTAAGATCTGTTCGTGCCGTGATATTTGAGAGAACATTTACGAAGAAGACAGGAACGTTCGTGCAACCTGGCACAAAAGGGAGAGTATGTAAACTGCGGTATTACTTTGCAACTTTTGAGGGGAATACACCTTTTTTTTAAAAAAAGGTTACCCATTCATCTCAGCGAACCTATAGGCGCTGTATCTCCATCAACGTGGTACGTGCGTACAGTGGCGTCTGTGTTTAAATGTGGAGGCGTCAATAAATTAATCCCCTAAAACGAACGAACGAACTAACGAACGAACGAACGAACGAACGAACGAACGAACGAACGAACGAACGAACGAACGAACGAACGAACGAACGAACGAACGAACGAACGAACGAACGAACGCAGGCACGCACGCACGCACGCACGCACGCACGAACGAACGAACGAACGAAAACTACAAACGAACAAACAAAGATGCAAAGAAGCAAATATATAGAGAAACAAAGAAAGAAACAAACATAAGACTTGGTGCTGGCATGTCGTGAAAGCGTGATTTGTTTAGTCTTTTTAAAATCTCAGCTAATTTTACCTGGGTATAGCAATCAATACTCGTGGGACATTTGCAGAATTCCTTATAAGGGCACACAAATCGGTTATCAAACGGATTCCCTGGTGGATTTTAAAAAAACAAACAGAGGCTGCTCAGGCGAAAAAGAAATACATGAGACCCAGAGAAAATCAAGTGGAGGCCATACACAGATGTATGTAGCCAAGTCACGGACTGCACTTTAGAGCAGTGCACAAAGAAACCTGAAATGACACGCCATTTCTCTGCTGAGTGCGTGTATGACGTAGGCACATATCTCTAGTCTAAAACTTTTCCCACTTTTCCCTTCCCTCCCGATGTCTAGAAAAGCGGACACCTTCACACATAATGCGGAAAATAGATCTTCCTCCATAAGCAGGTATCCAAACGTCAGTGTTGGTGCTGCGTATTACCACTAACCTCTGCCTCTTCAAAAAAAAAACCCACTAACTTTAAATCTCCTGTTAAATTATTTCTGTAGGACTTCTCTAACGTGCAGGTGCAGGATAAAAAGAAATTCTAAAAAAGCTGTCGAAACATATGAAGTAGCTTGATAAAGTTCCAAGTGCTTTGAACAAAACGTGAACGTGATCGTTTGTGGCTCGCACCAGATGTTTTCAAGAATTTTTGATGACGAATGTGACACTTTTCGTGTCCCAGGTCACAGACAGTTGTGGAAGATCGTTGTTGCTGCCTCATGCGCCAGAGGGCATAAAGGGAAATAAATGAATGTGAAAAAATAGAGGAGGGGGATAATATAGAAGAATTAATACCAAGCTGTATCCAGAGACAGAGACTTTTCTGAGAGTCAAATTAGATCGAAGTAGGACTCTAGTAAGAGCTCAAGCTTTTAGTTCTACCCTCGACTTTGTGTGCAGAGCCAGGCCAGCCTGCGTCGATGAAATGGTTAGGCTACTGTTAAGACCTGTCCCTCCCTCATGGAAGACGGTTTGAAGCTTACCTGATTTATAACAATCCTCTTGTCAACTCAGCCTGTTAGTGACCTCTGCAGGGGTTCCGTTCGTGCTGACCGTGTTCAAATGTAAGCCGTTATGTGAGTACAGAGCTTGTGCTGAGCGCTTCCAGTGAAACGTCAAAGAGCAGCACGTGCTTTTATAGCTGGAAGCATACATTGGTGGTGATGTTGTTGTTGTGGTTATTGGTGGTGGGGTGGGGGTGGGGGTGGGGGTGGGGGTGGTGGCGGTGGTGGCGGTAGGCATGAAGGGGTAGTTGTCTATCACGAGTACTTATCGCCGTATCTGCATGAAAAGGAACCGCCTCTGGAACACATGGGTCCGCCCAGCCTTGGTGATAAGGTGGTTTCGTAGTCGGAAGTCTTGTTACGCCCGTCTCCTTGAAAGTTGTTGGTCGCCAACAACTGGCTTAAAGGTCAGAAAATAAAGGGACTTCGTGATCGCTATCTCACTTCCGGGACGTCATGGGCTCATCCAATCTTCTTGAAAGATGCTCACTCAGCTTTACTGAGACAACAAAACGCCGCCAGTAAATACCTCCGTCAAAGCCAGTAGTAGCAAATTCTGAAAGCTGGTGACATTTGCAAATATTGCTGCATACACATCAAACGGACTTCATTATGTAAAGTCAAACTACAGTTTTGCTTTGCTTTCCTTTGTTTTACCGAGCACAAGCGGCTTCCGTCCACAAAGCGTTTCATAGAGATCAGCATCCAAACGATAAAAAAGATGTTGAAAAGATAGCTTTAAAGACATCAGTTCGCAGTCCCAGCGTCAGAACCTAGAGTTGCTCACCGCACCCGCAGAACTGCTGCTTTTGCGTCAGTATGAACAGAATTAGCCTGGCTGATGCCAAATGGTAACTGTCAACCACATGCGCAAAACGCCGCGCTGGAGATAAAGATAAATTCTGAAGGAGTCTCCAGAAGGAAAAAAAATCTGAAATTTCACTATTAGTTTTATTGGTGGACTTCGGTTTGAAATTGATGTAGATCAACGCGCATCTCCGTTTAGTCGGGATCAGAAATTGCTATTTTTAATGAGCAGGAAATTTTAATGAATTTTTTTTTCCATTTTTTTAAAGTTTATTTTTGGTTTCCTTTGGTTTTGGTTTTTGTTTTCGTCATGATTTATGTGCAGGGTTTTGTTTTTCCATTTGTTGTTATTTTGTTTTGTTTTTGCTACTCCTACGACTGAACTAGATATTTACCACTGCAGACTGGGAAATAGGTGAACATTCTTGTGGTAAAGTGGGGGCTGGGGGGGGGTAGCAGACGTCTTTACTGAGTTTTGACAGCCGCATTGGTAGACCTTGCCTTCTGCACTGTCCTGACATAACCATTGCTGAAACTAAACTAAACTAAAATAATACATTTCACACGACGAACCTACATCATCCTCATCCTACACAAGCACAAAGCACGAACGCACAAAGACGGATGGAGGAGGATAGGGCAGAGAGAGAGAGAGAGAGTGTGCGTGTGTGTGTCACGACCCCCCACCCCCGTCAACATCAGACGACCCAGTGGGGGCACGTGCTTGTGTTCTTTCACTCTCCTGTCATTCAAACAAAACTCAACACGGGGTAATATAAATAGGACCCACCACTATTTATTACTACCCCAGAACATTCGACTTAACTGTGTACCTTTACTATATCCCTTCAATATTAAAACAATCAGAAAATTCACTCTCAAACTTCAAATTCAAGACTCAAACTTCAAACTCCCGTTCTCACTGCTCCCCACTATTACAAATCCACGCCCTGGTATTCACATCAGCAGAACAGTGAAATTACCCCAATCACTTAACTAGGCAAAGAAAGGATCATTTCTAAAAACACAAAACCCACTCAAGAGCCAGCCATATGGAAAGACTGGACAAAGTTGCCTGGTATCTTTTCAATGATCCCACTTTTACATATGACAGGAAAAATCTCATGACGATTCCACCCTTATCTCCATAGCCTAACCCTCAACAATGCTAGAGATGATTTGTACTTAAGCCCAAATGTCAAAAGTTAACTTTGAAGTACTGTCAGTTAACACCGGCTTTTCCACTCTATGTATCATCAAGGTACTGCGACAATGGGTTTCCGCGAGTTACGTTCTAATTTCAAAGAAAAAAAATTAACCATCACAATTCACACTTTGGTCCGGCTGTACTCCACTGTACTGAACAACGTGCTTATGGAGTTAAAAGTTCCCTGTTCGGGTCCTCATTTCATGGGCAACGCACCCAAGAATTACACGCCTACCTGGCTTGCCCTGTCGTAAGGTAGACAACACGCCTCACTCTTTATCAACTTTGACGATAAGGCGGGACCACACCACGACTGTCCCACTAACCGGGTCGCTACCACGTGCGACACGATCGGCCTTGTATCACCTTTAGACTCGGGCGCAATCCCACGCGCATCTGTCGGTCTTGTCACGAGCTCGTCTCGCTCGCACCTCCGCTAGCCTGCTTCCCAAGCTGTCCAAGCTCTAATCCACAGGTGTCGGCTCTGGGGTTGACGCGTCCTGCGTTGTCGTTGCTCTAAAGAAGTCTCCTTACTTCTAAGTTTACCTTAGTACCAAGGACTACTATAAAGATTATAGTAGTCCTTGCTTAGTACCTATAGCTTCGAGTTACACCTCCCGCCTTAATCGTGTGTCCTTTTCTTCGTGGGGATAGCACCCCGTACTTATAGGTTTAATTCTCTTGTTACATATTGTTTTCCAATTACAGTTTCAATTCCATGAGCACGACGCCCACTCAATCTCCCCTTAAACTTCATTCATTCCTAACAATCAACTTCACTATACATTCACATCCCACTAAAGAATCCGTAAACGTAAATTCCACTAACGAGCCACATTATCGAACGGCATTTTCATACAATCCTATCATCACGTTTTATCGTACAACATAATCACATCGTTAAAGAAACATGCCACTGCACAGAAATTTCCAGAGCGACTATACCATGACTGTATCCAGTGGTTTAACACAGACAAAATAGAAAACAATCCTGCTTATTTCTGATACACAATACCTTCAGTTCAGTGAATGAAGGAGCAGATACATCAAACAAACGGTGAGCACATCCCACTACGTTCTATCATGTCAGCATCTAACGTCTGTCTTCCTCAGTCTCTGAGATTACCACAGACTTTTTCGCCTCGCTCCTCTCAGTTTCCTAATGCGTGAGCGAGCTCACCCCTCCCCCCTCTGTTGAGCTACCTGCCTAGCCTAGCGAAACGGCCTGTATGGGAGACCGTTTTGTCGTAAACCTCTCTCTACTTGTCACGTGGATCGGGACAGAGAGTGCAGAAGGGAAGAAAGGAAGGAATGAAACCAAGAAAGGAAGAAAAAGAAAGGAAGGGAGGAAGAAAGGAGAAAAAAGAAAGAATGGAGGAAAGAAAGAGGAAAGAAAGGAAAGATGACATAAGAAAGGAAGGAAGGAAAATAAAGTAAGGAAGGGAGGAAGAAATGAAAAAAGCAAGAAAGAAAATGAAAGACATAAAGAAAAAGAAAGAAAGAATGAGGTCATTAGGCACCAGTTTACACTGTGTTGATCGTCTTAGATGAGTAAAGTAACCTAATGTCTCAAACATTTAATATAATGGATCTCCGTCTTCTATTTCCTCATAATATGAACAACCCGATGATGAGTCGCGCGATGATTCTCATGAACTTATAGCAAAAAGCTACACTCTGGTCTAGACTAAACAACAGTGGACCCAGCTAGCTCCTGGAGGTGACGTCACTTCGGCTGCTGTGCTCCCTGCTAAAGTTTCCGGCAATCTCTGGCGCGGGGCTATCCGAAAGCTACACTTTAGAAGACGGCTCGTGGACAATGTGATCCTTTAACAATCGTTCTGATGAAAAATGCGACAGAATGCATGAAATCGACTATTCTTTCAGAACAAAGAGGAAATCGTTCTTGTCAAACAATGAATGTCTGAAAAATTCACACAGAAGGTGAATTGCCATAATCTGCATATCACGCGATGAGCATAGTGACGGAGCCCTCATGAAATTCTAAAGATTCTAGATGTGCTTTGTTTCCTTCTATTGCTGGTGGTGCCACATTTTACTATTTTTATTTTAAAAAACTGATTTAGACCAGTTTTCATATAAAAGACTAGGCCTATGTTTCTCTGTTCATAAGTTTTTGATCTCCCTCAACACATCCGCCACCCCTCCAAGCCCCCCCCCCCACCACCACCACATACGCAAAATAATTTTTATTCAGAAGACACCGGGGGTAGTTCTTTTAGTGGGTTTAGACTTCAAGGCTCTAGGTTTTCTTCGATCTAATGCTGATATTGAGAATAAAGATGTGTTTGCTGTGGTGATGTATTAACAATAAGCAAATGTAGCTTAATGCAGTAAGAATGTGTTTGTAGCTAGTCTACAGTTAAGATGGAAAGCCTCTCTAATGCAGAAAGACTGCATGTTGAGATTCCCTACGTACCTAGTAATAACAGTGTCGCTACTCACGCGGCATTGAGAAAGTATATCCCTAGAGTTAAATCGCTCAATCCCGCGTGCTCAGCAAATAACAAATGAGATCGCCATTGTTAACATCTGTCTTCAGTGAACATTGTATGTCTGACCGATTAATGAAATACACGTATCCGAACGAGTTAATGGGTGTGTGACTGAGTGAATGTGCGAGATCATGGGTAGATAGAGGGAATGAGTTAGTGGGTGGTCAGATATATCTGCTTATAAGTACCCTGTGCATTTCAGTTATTTCTCGCTGCATCTGCGATCACGCGTAACATATGCTTGTGCTCTCTCTCTCTCATACATAGAAATAGGCCTATATATATATATATAACAACATTCTAAGAGATTAAACTAAATTTTTTTTATATAAAAGCAGTCTGAGACTGCGTTCTCGCAGGCTGTATAATATGAAATTAGGAAGCACAGCAGAAACAACATAATGCAATATTAACAACTTTAATATCCAATTCGTGGAAACAAAGTTTGATAACAGCGCAGTCGTTGTCAGTTTTCAGGTCCACTTTGTTTATATCTGGAAACACAAAAAATGATTTGTCAGTGAAAATGTATTAAGATACAAGGAAACAGACTTGTACAACACTTTAACAACAGGGTCTCTTCTAGCAAGGTCTTGTTCTGTCAAGGTCCCTAAAATATCTACTAATACCCGGCCTATGTTAATGAACCTTAACATTGGACCGTCTCCATTACAGTCATTAGTAATCTCCGTCAAACGAACGCGTGCACATGCGCAAACACACTCTTCACATGCCATTCTCAGACGGACAGAAGGCGCGTCCCAGTTCGCCAAACTTAACTATCGGAGATCGGCGAGCCACTTGTCTGTGTGCACACTTCCGGTTAAGAAAGACCTTGATCAACACTTGCTACCAAACTACGAGAAACAAGCGAGCAGTTGAAAGAGTGGAACAAATTCCGTAGCCGCTCAGGTGGAATAGACAAAATTAAACATAAAACAAATAAAAACAAACAAACAAAAGCAACAAAACCCCTCCCACACAACGTCGCTGTCGAAAGGTCTGTTCTCTTGTTTACAAATGAAAAGATCATATACAAAAAAAGCAAACGCAGTTTATTTCCGGCTTAGGTTAGACAGAAAACTGTGGTAGATTTCTCTTTAACCTGTCATTATAATGTACTTATGATTATATTATGTATAATATTATACTATTATTAACATTATAAGTATAATGTATGTCAGTATTACTATATTGTACCCGGACCTGTCAGCGTTTGTTGCGCGACTCACTGGTCCTGTCCGCCACGTTGACCGGCACCTGGGTCGTCTTGAGCAGGAGGTGGAGGTGGAGGTGGAGAGGGAGAGGGGGTAGTCTGGTGAACGGACACAGCCAGGAACAAAGTGTGAAGACATTTTTTTGTTAAACCTGCTAAATCTGTCAAATGCTAGACCTAGAAAGTGTGCATTCAAATGCGCTTCTTTACCAAACACACTTGTCAAATACTGTCAGTGTTTCTAATATATATATATACACACATCATAGGCATCCCATCAGATATACTCGATGATCACACCAATCTATGTCCTTCAGCATCAACGTCATCACTTGTTTACTTGTGTTTAGTGTTTACTTGTTTACTTGTGTTTAGTGTTTACTTGTTTACTTGTGTTTAGTGTTTACTTGTTTACTTGTTTACTTGTGTTTAGTGTTTACTTGTACGCCAAACACAAGGGGCGACTAAATCGAATGAAGGCAGTCACGATAAGCAAGTCCAACCATTTGCATCAAAACGCGATTTTTGGATTGCGTCGAATATTCTGTACAGATAAAAAGCATATTTTCCTAATATCTTGGGAACACGAAGTTTGTTTCTGGTAAATTCTTCATCGAAACAAGACCAAATGTTTTATTGTACGCTGTTGGAACAGTTCTTTCCGGCACCTGTCACACGACTTTGTCTAGCCACGAAAAACCNNNNCCCCCCCCCCCCCCCCCCCGTTAGGAA
>SMGT01002117.1:90228-107493 GCA_004794575.1 Lanistes nyassanus | reverse complement strand
AAGTTTGTTTCTGGTAAATTCTTCATCGAAACAAGACCAAATGTTTTATTGTACGCTGTTGGAGCAGTTCTTTCCGGCACCTGTCACACGACTTTGTCTAGCCACGAAAAACCCCCCGTTAGGAACAGGAGACAATCTCGTAACGTTGAAGAGTTTCCCGGATAACTGCTCTCTCTATCCATCTCTCCCGCCTCCATTCCCTCCATCTCTCTAGGTAGCTGTCGTCCATGATTCTGGTCAGAACTGTTCCCACATTCACTTACGACTCAAAAAGCCACTATTTTCACATGAGGTGACAGTTTCTGACGAGAGCTTTTCGTGTGTATAAGAGGCGAGATATATATATATTAAGATATATATATTAAGTGTGTGTTGGTGTGTGTGTACGTCCGTGCTGATGCAAGGAAGCTTTGATAAGTTCTATAACGACCTTCGTTTGCCATTACCTTTTTTTTTCTTCTAAATATCCTCCTGAACCCTTGTTTTATTTTTCTGAATGCATTGCGAAACCATCCTCGTTTCTCTAGGCCCTCCTCGTCTGTTTCCAGACAGTCCACTATCACGGTCTGCATAACAAGCAGCACGCACAGCGCCACCACCAGGTGAGAGCTCTTCATGGCCTGCACACCGCAAGTCAGTTGCTAGTGATCACCACTTCGACCAGTTTAAACAAAAAGAAAAACGAACAAATAAAGAGAAAAATAAGCAAACAAAAAACCCCAAATACGCACAAACCCCAACATACAAAAAGAATCAACAAGAATACACAGAAACAAACACAAACACAAATACAAACAAGTGCTGTTGGTCTGGATGTCCGTATCTCATTTCATACATAAAAACTGCCGGTAGTATCGTACACTCTCAAATTTAAGTGACGCTTTACACTTTATGTACGGCGCAATGTCTGTATATCTAAGTAACTCGGGCTATCTAAAATGTAGCACCAGTTGTCAGCTAGTGTTTAGGTATACGGACAGTGGATAAGCAGACGGACAACAAGCCAAGCCGACAGATGAACGGACAGATGGGAGGAGGGGAGTGGCAGACAGAGACCTGCAGAAAATACCCGTTCACGTTATTCAGTAATTATTCATAATTGTTTTTTTTTACAAAGTACGAGAAATGCGGTACTGCAGTTCTTTACGGCTGTACCTTTATCCACTTACCCCTACTTACTGTTGGAAGTCAGATGTCGGACTAAATGTTCCTGGGGTCACACGGCCAGCCTGTCCACTGCGTAAACTTCGTGTGGCCCTGTGGAAAAGATGGTTAAAGCATAGCCGCTCTTATAAGCAGGACAAGACCTAAGAAACGCGTCGGTCATCTTGCGAGAAGCAGGTTGAGGCACCACCTACCTCCCTTCTCCCTCCCTCCCTCCCTCTCATCCAGAATCGGATGCATGGGGTGGATTGCATGAGGGTTCTTACCTATTCTTAAGTAGAGATGCACATAAAATACAGAGAGAGAGAGAGAGAGAGCTTACGACTGCTTTTAAGACCAGAGGAACAAGTACGAAGGGCCCGTGCAAGCTAGTCCTGATTACTAAGAAGGGCCGTATCCGGCACAGCAGATGGCGACATGGGGTCCATGAAAATCGTTCTGGTGTAAGCAAGGGAAAAGGTCAGAGGTTAGGGCTTAGCTTCAAATGCGGAAGTCCAGCCAGGCTGTACTTACGATGGCCAGTAAGGGCTATGCCACGCAATCCGCTTCAGAGTCTTTAGCAATCGAAACGCTTGAAACCTATCGTCCAGTCGTTGAACTGTGTAGTTTGACAGGGTCATTCCACGGTCCATATTAAACATAATCTGGAAATGCTTGTTAGTAAAGACACGATTCATTATGGAAACTTTCCTCCACTCGGATTTGTATCCTTTTAAACGTGATTTTGTCATTCTCAGACATTATATTCACTACCCGGTTCGACAATAACGACAGCATCTATTTTCAATTTAGTAATGACACTTTGCCAAAATCGGAAGATGCTGGTAAACATAACAGCACGATCTGATAAAGTACGCTAAAAAGTACACTCGCAAACATTTCGTAACACTCGCAAACATCGTATAATGTCGTAACACTCGCAAACGTCGTACAATGTCGTAACACTCGCAAACATCGTATAATGTCGTAACACTCGCAAGCATCGTATAATGTCGTAACACTCGCAAGCAAAACAACTCACTCACAGACACTCTTGGAAGCGTACAGAGCTCGGGAGCAAGCACGGACGCTCATACGGAGCAAAGGCACGTGCTTGTGACAACAGATGCAGCTTCAGGAGTGTGAGGTATGAGGGTTCGTATCTCTTCAAGGATTTTTTGAGGTGCACTTGCAATACACCAAGCGAATGGACCTCACAGCCGTTCTTGTGACAGGAATGACAGACACAAACGCCAATGAAGCCCAGCGGTGCACTTTTTTTTTTAAGTCAGACCAGAATTTCAAGAAATAACCATACACTTGCGCTTTCATCTTGCTCATATTTAAGGTCTAAGTTAATAAGGAAAAGAACACTCTTTAATTGTAATTTTTTAATCAGATTCTAGAGGAAAAGAGTACAGTTGCCCGGATCAGACAGGGCCTGTCATCCTTTTTGTGTGGTGTGTAGTGTGTGTCTGTGTGTGTGTGTGTGCAATCGTGTGTGCAATCGTGTGTGCAATCGTGTGTGCAATTGTAGGTGTGTGTATGGATGTTTGCGTGTTTGCATGTTTGCGTGGGATCTCGCGCAAGGGTGGGGTGGGTGGGTGAGTGGATTATTGGTCTTGGTTGTTGCCTTGGTTGTTGTCTTGGTTGTTGCCTTGGTCGGATGCCCCGGAGCGGGGTTCCCCATTATTTTGACCGTTGTCTTGATCGTCATTTTGGCTGTTTTCTTGACCGCCGTTTTGGTCGATGGCCGAGAGCCTTGCTGAAGTCGATTCTTCTTTGTTGTTCGTGTCTTGCCGGCTGCGTCCAAATCCAGTCTTCCGGTAGCCATTGTTCCTGCAACGGCACTGTTGGAACAAACACGCAAAAAAAGGTGTAGTTGAGTGGATAGATGGATAAATAGAAACAATAGGTAGGCGGGAAGATAGATATGAAACTATCTTGCTATCTGGATAGATAAATGACTGTGTGGATAGCTAGCTAGACAGATAAACAGGATGGCCCCATAGCAACGCTGATATCAGTAACAGCAGTTACTACTGTCGCTGTTACCTTCGAAAACCGCAAGTTCTTGGCCATCTTGAACTTCGACTTCTTTTTCATGACTTTGCTGCGCCACCCACGCTTGTCCGGGTCCTCATCGCCCCTGTCATCGAGACAGTCCACAAAGATGGTGTCTAGAACCAACAGCAGGCACAGACCCACCACAATGCAAGAGGTCTTCATGACACGTTTCTCGGCTATTTCCAGCGGTTCCAGTGGCTGCACAGAAGAGTGCGAGTTCTATTTTTGCCGGCATCCATTCGCATGTATCTGCCTATACTTCTGAAGTAAAGTTTTACATGCAGCTTAGAATGAGTTATAATATAACTCTAAGATAATTATATCACAAAATCAACCAAAGAGAAGTGGGGTGGGGGTGGGGGTGGG
Source organism: Lanistes nyassanus (assembly GCA_004794575.1). Lineage (NCBI taxonomy): Eukaryota > Metazoa > Mollusca > Gastropoda > Architaenioglossa > Ampullariidae > Lanistes > Lanistes nyassanus. The sequence continues at coordinate 103,917 of SMGT01002117.1, read as the reverse complement.
GGGAGAGATATTGCCATGACACTGCAATTACCAGACACTCGAAAATAGTAAGTGACTTACAGTTTCAGGACAATTTGAAGAAATTCAGCTGTGCCTTTCGTTTGCTAAATCCGTGACAGAAGACGACACGTGCTTCAAGCTGAAAGAAATCTGTGGTGTTGGCCTTCAAGAGTTCCGCTTGGTAATGGACGTGAGGTACAGGCTAGAGATTTTATACAGCTTAATGATTGCAGTGTCCCATCCCCCTTCGTTTTAAGGGATAAAAATTAAAACTGAAATTCTACAAATATCACGGACTGCCTGTCTTCAGCTGACACTGAAACCGACACCAGGAAATGGTTTCAAAATGCTTTTGGCTCAGTTCGACCGACTGCCCCCACGAGGCGCTGAAAGGGGTGTCACAAGACGAGAAAAAGCTACCATTCCTGCTGCTATGTGTCATCCCTTGGAAGGCCTCCATACGGAAGTCGACTGGACTGCCCTCTGCATTCAAGTAACCAGGGGTGGGCTGAACTTTCCTATCTGCACTTCCGGTCACCAGAGTGGTAGTAAAGTCCAATCGCCCCGTGTAACCTCCTCGATTGTCTAGTGGTAAGGCATCCGCTTGCGAGGACGGGGGTCGGTGGTTCGCGCCCCGGCCGAGTCATACCTAAGACTAAAAAATTGACAATCTAGTAGCTGCTCTACTAGACGCCTGGCACTATAGGAAACAGAACTAGGACTGGTTGCCTCGGTGTCAGTATAATGTGACTGGGTGGGACTGAATTGTGTGTTGGGACAGCAGTCCCAGTGTGGCAACACGTTATCTAAGTGACCCCGTCCTGCAGCAAACAACCCATCACTCGCCCTGTGTGTTTTACGTGCACCTTAAACGTATGAACAGGTGACACAAAGCTCATCCAAGCTGCCCAGGCTCGAAGGATCGCACTTTGCGGGGCACCATCTTACTTGGGGGAACGTTAAGGGCTAAGCCACTTATTGGTATTCGACAGGCTTATCGAATCTTCCCTGTTCCCCTAGGTACACGAATGTTATTGCTGAACAAACCTCCGATGTTGAGGATCTTCCCGATTTCCCTTAGTCACCGTGCATCACACGTTACCGACTAGATCTTCTCTCATATTAACGACCACAGCTTCTTGTTTAAAGAAGATGGGACGAAGCTTACAGGCACACATACATACGCGCTGAAGAACTTATGGCCAGAGACGAAATATCGCAGGGGTGAGGGAGGAGAAATGAGATCTCCCAACGAAACCGAGTTTTCTGGCAGGTCAGTTGCTCAGCTACGCGTGCTTGTGCATGCGCGCTTGGAGAATTCCCCCCCTCCCCAGCCGATGAATGTAATTGCTACACAGAATGCTGCAGATGGCTACCCCTTTATGTATCGTTTGATTTATTGAAATAATTTCTTGTTTATTATATAGCCACTGACCCCCCCCCCTAGCAACTTCTGCTAAATTCCTTTCTCCCTCGATAACATATTATATGTTATGAAAATAGACCATTTGTCTTCACATCACGTGTAACCAGCCCACACGCACGCACGCACGTGTACACACACTGCTTGGCACGCATTTGAGAGACAGCTTATAGGTGGGCAAAGGAACATAGTTCCGCTGCTTAGGACGAGCGTAAGTGTACAATGCTCCCCACACGTGCCAAAGTGGAGCACCACCAGCAGAACCAGCCATCGTGTAGCGTCTCGCCACATGTAGGTGAAGGCTGCAATCTTTAGGTGAAGGTCGCCACATGTAGGTGAAGGCTGCAACCTGTAGGTGAAGGTCGCCACATGTAGGTGAAGGCTGCAATCTTTAGGTGAAGGTCGCCAAATGTAGGTGAAGGCTGCAACCTGTAGGTGAAGGTCGCCACATGTAGGTGAAGGCTGCAACCTGTAGGTGAAGGTCGCCACATGTATGTGAAGGTCGCCACATGTATGTGAAGGCTGCAATCTGTTGGTGAAGGTCGCAGCATGTAGGTGAAGGCTACCACAGATTTTACAGTCCATGAAACACCTAGGGTTCGGAACTTTGGAAAAAAAAACCGAACAGTGAGCCCGCACCATGCAAAAATGCGCCACAGGCATACTGCTCGCATCGTTAATTAGGGGCAGTCGTTAACAGAGGTAGCACTGTACAGTAAATAATCTCTACAGCTGTACAGCGTTGGTGAGAAACTTACAAGAGACTGGTGCGAACTAAGTGATCTCTACAGTTTTAGGGTAGGATATTTGCTAGAAACGAAAGTCATCCGGGTAAATACGGGCATCAGAAAAGACCGCTGACGCCAATTTCCCATTCAAGCTAAGTAGGTTTTAGCTGAAAAAAAATCAGCTTCTCCTGAAAATGTATTTCAACCGAAACAACTCGTCCACCGAAAAAAAATTCAAGAAGTCAATGCTTTGACCATGAGATTTTTTAAAGCATAGTCTTGCATGGCCGGTACATGGGGGACGTGGAGAGGAGGAGGGAAGAATGAGGAGAGATTTATTTCATGTTTCACATAGAGTCAGTACGTAGTTACGTCGTACTTACCAAAGACGTCACCATGGGGTCTTTCGTAGTTAGATGCGCGAAACACATGCGCGGCAAATCTGGAGGTGCTCCAGACACTTCGCTATGATCGAAGCACCAGCGTTGCAAAATTGCTCCCGAAATCTGCAGCGTGTACCACATATTATTTTTGGAGATGTTGAAGCGCACAGCGGAGGTTCTGGGCAAAAAGAACGTGATCGTGGATACAAATATTTCGCCGAGAAATACATATTTAACGTGCGTGATAAGTCGACGAATGTCTCGTTCATTGATAGATCTGTGTAGAAGAGCAGAAACGTTAATGATCGCAAAGACGTTTTGCATAAAAGTACACTGTTAACATTGTTTTTGACTATCATACTAAAGTGTATGTAACAGTATAAAAACCGAGAAGTCATTACACGATAAAAACAAGGCGGGTGAATTTGGCAGGGAAGAATTTTGATTTAGGTATGGCTGAACTGAGAGACTACACAACGTACTGTCTTATAAATGCTTTGCTCATTTCGAGAACTGAAATTTTAAATAGTTTACTCGCAGCGAGTCCCAGCGCCTGTGCGCACACTGCACGTACACGATTGTTTCAATATGTGGGCGTATGTGGACTGGGGATGTGTGCTTCTGTTGGTGCATTTGCGAAAGGGGGTGGGGGTAGTGATCTGTGTGCCATCTATGTGTTGTCCGTCACATTGTGCAAATGCGTGAGAGCGTTGCGAGAAAATTTGGTAGTTTGGTTTGCTGCATTACAAAAATAAATTATTATAAATAATTCTATTGTGCGTCGTATAATTCTCAATCAACGTATAAGCTACCCATAGTGTTTTTTTTCATACATCATGCAGTATATGATACTCGTTTCTATAGTCGCACCAGATCCTTACAACAGCTCATTTTTCTTAAATTTTAGGCAGCACAAAGAAATAGATGTCTATTTTTAATTTCCTTTCTACTTCATAATGCTGTTTTACTGTATAAATTTTGACAATTACTAGAATTAGTGTTTTACACCATAGACTGGTAGATGTGCGCCATTATAACGGTTCACCACTCAATAGTTATACAGCAACATAGAAAATTGTAGCAGATCAGAATTTTCTGTTTTCCTTGAATTTGCTGAGACATTGCACTGTTATTATTTGATAAATGATTTTTAATAACAAGCGCTGGAATTGAATTTAAGCATTACCTGATACGCAGCTCGTTTATAGTGATCACTCAAACTGTGACCTACGTGGTTCTTGTGCGTTTGTTCTCACCAAATTTTAAGAAAGAGATAATTATATTTTTACTCCTGATTACTAGATGGATATGGCAAAGGAAGTAGACACAATTAAAATAACTCCATCGGGATCTTGTAGCACGGCAAGCTCTCGAAGTCAGTGTTGGCAAGGCTACTTTTTTTTTAAAGGGGGGATGCTTCGTCTCTGCCAATTTTCACTATCCACAGCTTCTTGATTTTTTCATTTTTAGGAAATGCATGGAAGGACAAAGTTGGGCACTTGTAACTTATTACAGTACACTGAGGTACGCAACAGATTCGACGAGATTTCTTCATAGTAATGGCTGACACAGTGCAGCCACGTTACGTCCAACACAGAGCAGGCTGGCAAGACCGGAAGTTCGCTCACCTCCAGAAGTTCAAGGGTCAAGGGTCTCCGAAAGACTCCATAATCTTGTAGTCCTAACTCTGACACGCGTGTCACATTTAAGTTCAAGGGTCACACACATGCATAATTCTCCGAAAGACCCCATAGTCTTGCAGTCCTAACTCTGACACATGTGTCACATTTTTCCGATGTTGGAACAGAAAAAAGGGCACTAAGGGACGTCAGCAAGTAGCGTCAGACATCGAAATCGTCAGGTGGCGTGACCAGAGTCCGGGGCTTGCGGTTGTCAGAGACCATTGATCCCCCCAAAAATTAAAAGCCAATTGTGTAAAGAAATGGCAAGAGTGGACTAATTATATTTCACACGTGTGACAGTGAGTGATCATCTACTGTTTACTATAAGATAAAGATTTACTTGCACGTGCTTCCTTAAATTTTTCCTTTTTTTTCTCTCTCTCCTCCCGTTTTTGAAACTTAGTAAATAGAAAGGAACTAATATCATTTGTGCGATCATTTTCTTTTTTAATGAATCTACATGACAGTATTTACTTTTGTACATTTTATCTGAAACGACATTATTACAAAGTATTCTATTAAAATGTTGTTTGGCCCTTTTGGTCTCTGTCTGTCTGTCTGTCTGTCTGTCTGTCTGTCTGTCTGTCTGTCTGTCTGTCTGTCTGTCTGTCTGTCTGTCTGTCTGTTTCGTATGTTTATTTGTGTTTCTTGTGGATTATTTGTAAAAGATTCTCTCAAAATGCTATGCTGTGCGCTTGCGTTTATGATGTCTGTCAATCAGTCTTTGATGCTCCAATTTAGAATACATATCACATGAACTATTGCGCCGTACCCGTCAAATTGTGCCAAAGTTCAACATATAATTTTGTTGACTACTTTCCACGCACGCACACATACATACGTACACAAACATTCATTGTTTTTCTCCAGATTACTGTATGTACAGAAAGCTGACTAACTGATGAAAACTTAGTGTCATATCATCACAGACATGTTGGAATCTTTAGGTTTTGAAATGTTGAAGTGCTGTAATAGATTAATCTGCAGGCAGCTGGATATACAGCCACTATCAGGTAGTGTCAGTGAAATATTGCCGAAGCTGATTCCATCCGGAAAGCTGTCTTCGTACTGATCAGGGGACTGAATAATTAAAAGGCGATAAGGAGGTAGAGGCTGTCACGGAGACGTCGAGAGATTAAAGCCCTGCAGGACGACCTTGTTTCAGAAGGGAAATGGCGAGATGCGTGGACTGAGAGAGATAAGAAGTGACGGCCTGAAAGACTTCAAACTCGTAGGACCTTCTGCGTCTCACGTGCCCCGGACAGGCGGTTCCTGCCTGTTTCTTGCCGCTAGCGTTCATTTCATTGGTCGTCTGCTTAATCTGGTGCTTGACTTGGAATTAGTGTGATTTGAAACGGATTTCTTAGCGGCGCTGTTTCCTGATTTAGAGGAGATTAAGTCATGCGATGTGTCTAGTCTTGGTCTTAAGTGGGATGAGTCCTCTGCAAGTCTTTAGAACTGAGGATGGGAATTCCCACCCAAACCCAGCGCTCGCTCGCTCGCGCACGCACGCACACATCCAAACACACATGCACGCACACACAGACTGACAGAGACAGGGAGAAGGTGAGAGAGGGATACAGAGGAAAGACAGGCGGGGGTTAGTGGGGGGAGATAGAGAAATACAGAGGCTAGTTTTAGAAACGTGCGAGGAACGAGGATGAGTGACGTCCAGTAGTGATGTCAGAGTTTGTGAAGCCCTCGTTCACGTTCCTCGCGAGATTTTAATTTCGTCCTCTCACGCCCATGTCCGTGGATGGTATGCCAATCACCTTGCCTGAGTTTCTGAACTGTCTTCGTGTCGATGAAGAGTGGATGGTGGGAAAGAAGGTGGGAAGGAGGTGGGGGAGACAGAACGATCTGGAGCCGAGACTGCGAGATAAAGGGAGAGAAACGGCTTATAGTCCCCCGGCAGCTAAAATACCATCATTCATTTCGATATCACGAACTCGCAGAATACCGTTACTATGACATGTAACCAATACATAATCATTACTGATAGAAACTCTTTCTCTGCCTGCCTGTCTGTCTGTCTGTCCGCCCGTCCGTCTGTCCCTCTTTATCTCGCTCACTTCTACATTCAACCTGCTCATCCCATCTCTCGTTCACTCACTCACTCACTCACTCACTCACTCACTCACTCACTCACTCACTCACTCACTCACTCACTCACTCACTCACTCACTCACTCACTCACTCACTCACTCACTCACACACAGAGTCTTTTTTATTTTAAAAAAAAATCATATTGCAAAATCCAGACCAATTTCTCCGGAACATACTGCCGTGTCGGGTTATCGCGACAAAGTTCCAGCAGACTGTTCTGTAAATTTAAAGACGACTCAAAACAAAACAGAAATGAAGAGCTGGGGGAAGGGAGGTAATAAAAAAGACTCTTAATAGACCGGACACAATGAATGCCGAAAGTATAGGACACCCATACTTTACGTGTCAGGTACGTTTCTTGTCTTAATAACAATGCTGTCAGACAAGTTTGCTTTGGACTCAACAGAAGCATGAACATTGCAGAGGGCGCGATTTAGCATGGCTTGTAAGGCGTTGTTACACGGTTTTATGCCATGACTTAACTTTGCGCCTGATCAGCAAACTATTTAATAACCCATTTCAACGACGGGTGATGTCGGCATGTGCGGTTGTAAATAACTCCACAAGTTCTATAGAAACACTTTTTCTTGGAATTAAAATGTCCAGCACACACAGACGCACACGCGCACAAACACACACACCCACCCACACACACGCGCGCGCGGATTTTAGGACAAGTCTTGGAGGACAGAAGTTCCACATTTTCAGTTCCTTAAATCAGTGGCTTCAAAACAAATCCGGGAATAGCTATATAGTAGGTAGACATTTTACCTCTAATGTCACAGGTGTAGGCGGGTGTGCACATCAAGAAAGTAGCGCTCGCACATGCTGGCACACACAGGAACGCACGCACATAGACGGGCAGACAAAGATAGAAACAGAAATACGATCCGTGATAACCACATTAACACATACCTTCCCATCTACTTATACACACGGGTAGGATCGTAAACACACACACACGCACGCGCGCGCACGCACGCACGCAGACAGAGAAAATGTGTGATATTAGGATGAGTAACTCACTGTAACATCCGCAGACAGAGAAAATGTGTGATATTAGGACGAGCAACTCACTGCAACATCCATGCACCACGTAACAAGACACACAACACACAACACACACGCGCGTACGCACGCACGCACACACACACACACACACAAACTTTGCAATGCTCTTCAGACTCCAATTTTATTTCTCAAACGACATGGAAGAGAACAGGCTGCTTTCGGCGAGGAATGTTCATAAGATAATCGAGGAAACTTGACAGAACCGAGCGATTTCACAAAGACATAAATGTTGCTGTAAGTGTCGGGGATGTGTAGACGACAGACCCACTCGTCGATCTGTCTTGAGGCACCTGTCACTGGGGCCTTCAACTGCAAAATAAAGTATGCTTTTGTTAAATCAACAAAATCCAAAAAATAAAACAAACAAACAAACAAACAATTTTCCGTCATTGTGCACTGAAGATAACGCATGAACCATGTGTCTGATTCCAGCGCTGAGGTGGAAAGAGTTCGTTAATTGCTGTCGTTATCATAAACAGCATCTGTTGTAACGAAAAGATTTCAGGATACGTTGCTTCTTAACAGACCAAATGCATTATTGCAAATGTAGATGACGGTTGCCTGGGCTACAGCTTACTCAGGGGGTTCGCCCATTAAGCACGGCCATAATCGAACAGTCCCGCCGTGTGACGTTTGCCTGGATGTGATGGGTGCGAGCATCTCTCAGCCAGACAAAAGCAGACGGACACGAACATCAAGGAGGCTAGTGGGGTGGTTGGGACGAAACAGAATGACATAGAGACCTTGTACGACAGACTGGTGACAACCCGACTGCGATACTGGGCGACAACTCGCACTCACTCCGACCTGAACTGGATTCTCCTCTGACTGACAAGCGGTAAGATTAGAGTCCGTCAGGCCAGCATCTCACGCTACAGGCATTCCTTCGCACCCACCGCCATACAGGTACACAACTGTACAGGTGACGTTCGAAGATGCTTCCTCATTGGTCTGTAGGAACGGAACTGAATCCAACTGTGCCTTTCACAGTGACCTTGACCACATTTCTGATTGAGAAGGCACCACCACCACCACCACAGCAACAACACAACCACCACCACCACTGCCACAACAACAACACAACCACCACCACCACCGCCACTGCCACCACCACCACTGCCACCGCCATCACCACTGTTGTAACCATCGATGCTTCTGCTGTGCGGCGACTGTATCTTCTACTGCTCACAGTGACAGTGACACCCACCCTCCTTCACCATCGATCATCACTTCTACCTTCACTACCTTCTCCTCTACCTTCTCTTCTACCTTCTCTACTACCTGTCCTTCTTTCTTTGTTTCTCGTCGTTTCGGCAACAACCAACCTTTTCATACTCTGACCAAACTTCACAGAAACTTTTGACTAAAGGCAAACAAAATATCCACGTACCTCTTATAAAGTCGTCTTGACAGAAGCTTGATCTATTTTTTGCCCTGAAAACAAAAGTGAAGCCTGCATTGCACGAAACTCGACAGCCGGTGACTGAGAAATGTGGGGGGGGGGAGAGATGAAACGAGGGAAGACGGAGAGAGGATAAACAAATCACAGATTTCCAGGAATAAAGGGATCGTGGGCTGGAGAACAAATAAAGTAAGACTAGACAACAAAGATAAGAATGAAATAATGGTACCCCCTCCTCTCTTTCTTTTATTCTCTCTCTCTCTTTTTCTCTCTCTCTCTCTCCGTTCTGCTAAAGATCTCAATTCTAAACCCAACTCTCTCTCTGATATAAACCCATCTTTGCTGTCTCTATCTCTCTCTCATATAAACCCATCTTTGCTCTCTCTATCTCTCTCTCATATAAACCCATCTTTGCTCTCTCTATCTCTCTCTCTCATATAAACCCATCTTTGCTCTCTCTCTCTCTGATATAAGCCTATCTTTGTAGAACAGTGGCATCGCGCACTTGTTACCGGTATAAAAGGTCGTGGGTTCAGATACCGTGTCCGGCAAACGAAATTTCTGTGGCTGTCAGGACCCTCCGAGTTCCTACCGCTTTCTTTTCCTCTAGTTTCTGACTTCAAGCCTAGGAATGAGCAGCCATGACACTCTCTCTCTCTCTCTGGTGTGACAGAGGGAGGGTGCACACGCTTTTCTCCTTCCGTCTGTGAGTGTAAGTGTGAGTGTGTGTGAGTGTGTGTGAGTGTGTGTGAGTGTGTGTGCGTGCTGGGTGCGTGTGAGTATGCGTGTGAGTATGCGTGTGCACGCGCGAGACTGCAGCTGTGTATAAACTGTTACTGATTTTTAACTTGTGTTCATATTAGAAGAAACTGGCACGACTTGTACAGTCAACAGCATCAGTTTTAAAACAATATCTGACATTGGCTCTGGCCTCTGAAAAATGTTGAAATGTCAAAACGTCTCTCTCTCCTTCTCTCTTCCCTCTCTCTCTCTCTCTCACACACAGAGAATTACGCACCTTCTTTCTTCTGTTCCCCAGATTTCCTAAGCCCCCGAAAACTGCTTTAAATATGGCGCCCCAAAATCGTTTGTTGCGCTTAAGTTGCTCTTTATCCGAGACGTCCTGTACAGCAGAGTCGGAGTTTATGGCCACACATGGCATGACCAGACAGAGCGCTAGCAGCACGTAGAATGCTTTCATCTTGACGAGAAATATCCTCCCCCGTGACTAAGACTTTCTGTCTCTCTACAGGAATGTTTGTCTAGGCGAGATGGTTTCTTGCAAGGTTCGCTCCTTCCACTGTCCTGTCGTCAATCCGCTGGTCGCGAAGAGACATGTCAGCCGGCTTGTGGTCAGCTAATATACCGAAACGAAACTTTTATAGGGCATGCCTATTCTGGGGGATCGATCTTTCGGATTCCTGTTGAATATCCTACTCGAGGATCGGGTATTTCACAACAGAAGGAACTGAGCGCTAAGTTTGTCACACGGTCTGTCGTTGGCTACCCAGCTGTCTCCCCCCGGCAACCACCTCGCCCTCATGCCCTGCAGTAATCTCTCCCAGCTTCCCAGCTCAGTGGCAAAGACAGCACAGGATGTCAGCCTGGTTACTCGAGGAAGATAAAAGGTTATTAACTCTCCTACGTTTTGCTCCTCCGTCCGCTGTTGTCTTGATGGCCGTTACTTTTGGATTTTCACTGCACCGTCAGACATCGACCCGTTGGTGACGTCACCGCGTTTTCAGACGAGATTTTTGTCAACCGAATATAGAATCGGACGGCAACACGTGCAAACACGTTGGCACTGTTCCAAGCGCGTGCAAATCACTCAACCAGTGGAAAGTGTGAAAGGAAGTGGATGGGATGAAATAGAATGAGGGAGGGACGGGGCAGGAAAAAAGTGGGGGGGGGGCTAAGACAACAAGGCTGAGGGAACGACAGAAAGAGAGGAGAGAGAGAGTAGGGGTGAGAAGCAGGATGAGAAAGTGCCAGAGAGACTTGACGAGGCTTCAGAATTCTCACCTTCCTATTCCTCCACCATTCATATGCGCCTCTGGCAGCTATACCTATCAGCGCCGGCCAGATTCGTTTCTCGAACTCCATGGCGTCCTTGTCAGCCGAGAGATCGACTGGAGCGGCATCGGCGTGTCTGGCAACAAGGGTCAGCGCCAGGCACATCACCAGCAGGACGTAGAAGGTCTTCATCGTGACGGAAAGTTATCCCCCCTCGTTGCCAAGGAGTTGTCAGAAATACTGTGCCTTGGGCCTTTCCTGGATCGAGTTCGGTGTCTTTATCACGGGGTTTGTGGTTTCTCTTACTCTTTTGCTCTCGGACGGGGAGGTCAGTCTGTCTGTCTCTGACGTGACCGTTGTCCGAATCCTTTATAGGAGTCGCTTGGCTGCCTTGAATAATAAGCATTTCCTGCTGATGCGCGGTGTTTGTCGCCATTGTCCGTCATGCCATGGAAGACGGAAAGGATTGGACATATCGGAGAGACGCCTGTCCTGTCTTCCGGCCTGTTCAGATAGTCTCCATAACTAGCCAGCCTCCACCCCCGCCCCACCCATCTGTCCCAGCCCAAGCACCACCACCAGCCCAGGACCTCGCGCTGACCAACTGGTGAGAAATGGGTTTTCCTCTTGCTTGTTGGAGTTTGGAAAGGCCATCTTGCCTTTAATTCTTCCCTGCTACTTTCTAGAGACGGCATATCTACCAAGGGACGTCACTCTGTGTGCACAGATTTCTCTGTTGTGGAGTGAGGCTTACTAAAGTGCCACCCAGTCCGTTTCGCACACAGCCTGCTGTATTTTAAAGTCACCCTCAAGTGCAAAAGCGTGTAGGTGAAACGCCTCATGTGAAGTACCCTTTATGAGAGACCACAGGAAGAGTTAGTGGCCACCAAATACAGAATTTTCTGTAATGCTCGACTGTCAGAAACCGAATTAACCAACAAACTTTCTTCTTTTTAATTTAGTTTTTGATAGTGTGTGTGTGTCTGAATGCGTGTTCTTGTTCGAAATTTATTAGACGCCGCAATCACTCGAAGGAAACACAAGCGTGGATCTATTTCGACCTTTTACTTCAAAACAAGACAAAATTATTATAAATGAGTTCAAAAAAGACTTTACGTTGATGTAATGATTCCACACACACTAATTATAGATACACAGTCACGCAATCCAAGGAAGGTACTTGGTCGATAAATGAGTTCTGTTCCTTACAATTCCACATTAACAAAATGCAGCAACTCTAGTGTCCACGGTTCACTCACAGTTCACAGTTCAAGCTTTGACAGCGTCAGACAAGTTCTTGTAGATCAGTCAAAGACGTTTACGACGATATGTAGAGAAGGGCGATGATCCGGAAGAGAAGCGATGATAGTGAAGACGGCGATGAATTGAAGACGTGGATGTTGTTGAAACTGGCGATGATATGTAGACGGCGATGATACTGAAGACGACGGTGAACTTGAGGACGAGCGATGTTGTGGAAACTGGCGAAGATTCGTAGACGGGCGACGATGCGACCCACCGCTCCAGTAGTGGTTGACGAAGTTTAACTACAGTTCTTTCCACAGCAAGCCAATGTTTCCACGTTGAGTTCAGTCTAACTATTCAATCTCTCCTTCTTGCAGTCGTGCGTTGACGTTTCATGTACATTCAGACAAGTGTATCAACCTCTTCACAACTTGGGTTCCTTTTCGTTTGGCTTTCGGAATCAGGGACAAACTCGGCAAATTCTCGGATTCCTACGTGGTCTATATGTGCTTTCCCAAGCACTACTGTCCGTAAGCCCTAGACGCTCTAGCGGACGCAAATTAAATCTTCAACTGGTAACTACCAGAGCTCGACTCTGCAATAGTCACTCGAAATGTATAAACTCTCGGGGCAATACATTAATCACAGAACTCCAGTTCTGTTACGCTGGGTTCTAGTTTTCGGACTAGAAACCTATCACTAAATTTCGAGTTTATTACTATAACGCTCTTGTCGCCTTCGATAGCCGAACACGGGCTTACTAACGTCAACAGTTTTTTTTAAAAAATCACTCCCTGGTGTAAAATTGAGAAGCAAAGCTTGGGGGTGCTATTGGCCGTAATATACTGGGGGGGGGGGGGTCATGTGATTTCTAAATCCCATAATATCTGGTGGTTCGAGAACATTCTAGAATTTTTGTTTCTACTGACTCAGCAAGTTTTGCGCCTACGCAGTACTTTTTTTCTTAAAGTCGCAGTGAAACGCAGGAAGATCTCGACACTCTTGACAGTTCGAATTGTCGCTGACCTGCTGGCTGAACTCCCCGTTTCCTGTCTTTATTTTTAAAACTAAACTGTACTGGCCGATCCTAACATCCCCAGCTGTCGCGACAATCCAGACCTGCAAGACGTAAATGACTGTATCTCTTTATTCAGCGAAGTCACACAATTTTCATCCTCGGTCTTAATTCTTCAGCCGTCTTTACACAGGTAGCATACAGTCTTGACTTTAGCACGTGCGCTGCACGGACTGCTTTTAGCTGGCGCCCCCACCCCCACCTCTACTCACCCCCAGCGTTATGAAAAGTCGAATATTTATTCCATGTTACGTGGGGCAGTCAGTGACAAGCGGTTATCAACAAGGCAGTAAACACATAGACATGTGGTCACACTCGGCCACCTGTTTACAGTAAACACATGGATATGTGGTCACACTCAGCCACCTGTTCACAGTAAACACATGGATATGTGGTCACACTCGGCCACCTGTTTACAGTAAACACATGAATATGTGGTCACACTCGGCCACCTGTTTACAGTAAACACATAGACATGTGGTCACACTCGGCCACCTGTTTACAGTAAACACATGGATATGTGGTCACACTCAGCCACCTGTTCACAGTAAACACATGGAT
>SMGT01002117.1:70008-83593 GCA_004794575.1 Lanistes nyassanus | reverse complement strand
TCTCATAGTTCAGCAAGCAGAGTTCGAGTCCGATGGTTATATCATGTACCTTTGTTTCAACCTGCGATCTAGAGTTGGGGATTAGATCTCAAACAGTGCCTTGAGTATGGGAGCTGCCTTAAGGACGACTAAAATATAAGGTTCCTTTTCTTCCATCTGTACCATGTTAGTGTCGTTTCCATGCCAGGGTTGAGTACCATAACTCCTGCATCCATCACAGCTTCCTCCACTGCAGCTAGCAACTTCTCCATCTTGCGGGAAGTGCTTCGACCAAGTTTCTTATGGAGACGGATGTTCATGTTGGCCATCATATCCTTTGATTCATTTGACATCCAGAATGATTGCTCTACAAGAACAAAGGAAGAAAAAAGAAATAATTACTTGTGTTTAACGCCATAAGACTTTAAGAATAAAAAGATTTGTTTAAAAGACGTTACAATCCTTATAGATTTTAGTCTTACTTCGCAAGTACAAAAATTAAGCCAGAGATAAGGATTAAGCTCTGATTAAGCGAATGTTGACGCAGGAAGATAAAGAAATAGCCAATCACCGTGCGCGTTATATAGTTTCTGAACAAGGTTATTTAACAGGAAATTAAGATCAAAGCGTCATGACGACGCAGACGTGTACTTGTTTTAGACAAATAAAAAAAGGAAGCAAGAACAACAAATAAGTATAAATAAAAGAAGAGAGACAGAAAACTAGATCGAAGTAGGCAGACTTCGCTTACATTTCGTGGGATGTTCGATTTAGCTCTGGCGGTTCTGGTAGAGACGAACGTCGCGTTGATCCGATAAAATGTCTCAGTTGTCTGTGCTGCGACAAACGATCCAGTAAAATAGAGACTATTTTGGACATAACTCGACTTTAACATGCTTGCATTTCGCTTCCCCCCACCCCCATCATCTTTTTGTCAGTATCTTTATCAATGCTTTTCGTTTAAAAAAAAGCTCTTCATTTAATAGAGTTCAGAGAAAGAAGTATTATTAACACATCTAAGCAAAACAAGAATGCCAAAAGCAACCTGCACAAGTTTCAATAAGTATATATGAAATAAGGATGTAATGAACAGGTAGGCCTAATTCAAAGTTCGTAATTAGTGTATATGAAGACATACAGTTTCTTTCCTCCTCGTCTTACTGTTTTAGAAAGAGAGAGAAACCCAGAGGACTTTAAATATATGAGAAAGAAAGAGAGCGTGAGGCTGCATGCGTGCTCGTGCGAGGGTGGGTGTTTGTGCGTGAGAGAGAGAGAGAGAGCTAGGAGGGCGTGTATATATGTATAAGGCCCTATATGTTTATACATGCGTGCGCGGATGAGTTACAGATCGCCAGAAAGCGGGAAAACAGCAAGAAACGAAGGAAGAAGAGAACTCGAAGACTCTGAGACTTTTGCAAAAGTCGTCGTACAGCACATTCACAAACAGCGGTCCAATGTAGAAAAAAATTACTAGGTTCTTCCGCTAGAGTCGTTTGTCAAACTAAGGACTACACCAGACGCTTCGCATACGTCAAAATACATGCGCTGCTATTGGGCATCACAACTGGCAACGCACAGTGACCTAAAATATATAGCAGTAACGCACGTTCGTCAGGAGCCTGTGTTCGGATCTCTCATCAACTTTCACTCTTTGCTCCTTCAAAGCCAGAGGCCTTAAGATTTGCGTCTGATGTGAGGCGAACTAAAATATCCATCCATCCAATCACCTCCCATGGACGTCTGGCGGTCAGCGCTTTCTGAACCCATCGTTTGCTGCCTTCTCCAGTCAAATCATGGACAGACACCATTATTCTGCTCTAAACGGAAGTCAGCCAAACGCACTTGATTTCTCTTCGCTGTCCTAACACCCACGTGGTCCCCATCTCTCTCTCCCCCCCCCCCCAGTTTAGTCTGCTGCGACACGCCGTACGTGCTGCAAGTCGACAAAAATCTAGGCCACAACAAAACGGAGGCTGCCCCGCCTAAGGTGATGATCGCTTTTCGTTCACTTGACAGTAGACTACCCTGCACATCTTGTGAGAATACTTTTCATGGATGACACTTCATGCTGGCCGAAATCCTTTTTTTTCTGAAAATAACTTATTATCAAGATTTACTTTGGGGGATCCCGGCTAGTGGGCTGGACACACGGTGTTGCCACTTTCTGCCCTCAAGCATTGATTTAAAAAAAACTTACCTTAAATACAGTTCATTTCTGGAACATATCAAGTAAAACAACTATGAAAGAGGCGAGTCCAGCAACAAAAAATAAGTACAAAGAGTCGGGAAAGCCTGATTTTTAAAAAAATTCCCGTTAGGAATAGGAAATTTTTTTTATCCATTGCTAGCAACATTTTGTTTTGTAGGAAACTGCAGCGCAGTGTAGGTATGGTGCAACTGTGATGTATAACATTAGGAAGATGCTGACACAGGAAGATAACTGCCACATATGTACCATCATAAGCCACTTGAATGATTTTGATCATCCCTTTTAAACTACAGAATGCGTTTAAAAATAGATTTATTATTCATTTTTATTTTTTTCTAGTTCTGTGAGTGCTTAAGGTTGATTGAATAACTCACATTTATTCATGAATAAGCCTTAGGCAAGCATGCTGTCAGGTGAGCAAGACACATTTACCTGTAAGCACATATGAAATAGTATATCACAATACGCCTGTTCGTTTTGAGGTAGCATTAACAAACACTGGTATTTTGAAGCGGCTCTTACAGAGTTCAGAACGTCTCTTATGTTTATTATTGAAATTTCTTGAAACTTCACAATATTTTAACAAAACAGTCAGGTGACCTTGTGCACGAGGAATTTGCCTCCACACTTACATGTACGCACGCACTCACTCACACATGTACATGTGGGTGCATGCGTGTGAATGTGAGCAAATCTGTGGGTGTTCCCTATTTATAAAGGCGCTAAATACACCAGAAAACCCATTTTGAAGTCCTTACCCCAACCAGCACAACCGATCTCGTTTCTTACTTACTCCACAATTACAATAAAAATTAAAAATCAAAAACTATAAGCCAAAAAATTAAATCTTCAAAAAAAAAAAATTAAACATTAAAAATAATTAAAACAAAAATAAAACTTAAAAACTAAAAGCAAAAAAATTAAATCTTAAAAAATAAAAATAAAAACTTAAAATAAAATTAAAAATTCAAATTAATTAGATTATAATATTAAATTGCTTTTTATAAATTGCGTTAAAATGAAAATCAATTTAATCAGACTACAAATAATACAAATAAAATATATATTGACTCACAGCTAAGATCTCTATCTTTATTTGTAAATTTCTTTTTTTTCCAAATATCACAATGACAATGATTATGACAACATTCTTGCTTCTGTGTTCTGGATTATTAGTAAAAAAAAAGCGTAGAGTCAATTCAGGCCGTTCGCATCAGTACACATATATACCATAGTGTAAAGGGGATTAAAAAATGTCATCAATCATAAGGTCTTTCATACTCCAGTAAGCAGAGTTGGAATCCTATGCCATGGTTTTCATCATCTCGAAACCTTTTGTTGATTTGCGACCTGCTTGCTGTGATTTGCGAGTCCAGTCGGGGATTAGCATCCAAACAGGGAGTGGAGGACGGAAGTTGTGTTGAACACGTCTTGCATGTCGCCAGAAAGTTCCACCATTTCGGGCTCTGCTGTTTTGGCGTTGTACCCACGGCTCGGACCGCTGAGTGCCATCAACTCTGCATCCTCCATACCTACGTCACTTCCTTCGTCCACCAAATTCCCTTCCACCTGGACAGGTGTCTGCGGGCGTTGCTTGCTGGCCGATTCCTTCGGTGCTAATCCAACATCACGACTGGCCTACAGGGACAATAAATAATAATAACTAAAAGAAAAAAATGGGTGCCGATGCGAATAGTTACTTGAGTTTCTAGACTGAATGAAAAGGTCTTTGCAATTTTTATGCTGTTACAACAAATCCTTACAATATAGATTCGAGTTTGACAATATTTACAATAAATGAACTAAATGTGCTGTGGACATGCCAAATTACTTGAGTTTCCAGTTTTAAGGACTTTAAGAATGAAAAGGCTTTGGAGTTTTTAAGACGTTACAAACGAAAAATCCTTTATAGACTTGAGTTTATCTTAGTTCACATGAGCGAAAACCAAGCTGTGTGTTGACACACGAAGATAAAGAAACAGCAAATCACCGAGCGCGTTAGTTTCTGAACGAGGTGATTTATCGAGAAAACTGTTTAGAAATCTATTGCACGTGAGATCTTCATGTTAAGAAATCTTGACGACGCAGAAGTGTACTTGGTTTAGACAAATAACAGGGAAACAAAACACAAGAAGGGATAGAACAGGGAGGAAGAAAGGAAGAATAGAAATAAAACTGGAAGGAGGCAGACAAGCACCTACCATTGGTGGGACGTTGGCTTTAGATTTGGTGGGGGTTTTGGCTTTCTTCCCTCCAGATTTGGCGGCCACAGCAGAGGCCTTGGTGGCTTTGGTGTGGACTCCAAGGGCTTTGAAACCTGCAGCCCGTGGGACGTTGGCTTTAGATTTGGTGGAGGTTTTGGCTTTCTTCCCTCCGGATTTCGCGGCGTCGGCAGAGGGCTTGGTGACTGTTTTGGTCTGGACACCCTTGGCTTTGTTGAGGCCTGCAGCCCGTGGGACGTTGGCTTTAGATTTGGTGGGGGTTTTGGCTTTCTTCCCGCCGGATTTCGCGGCGTCGGCAGAGGCCTTGGTGATTTTGCTAGGATGGACTGTTGCAGCGGACAAACACATCACTCGGCGAGTTGATCCGGTGCCGTATTGCTTGACCTGACCATCGTCCACGAGGCGGGCAATAGCTTTCTCCACCTGCATCCGTGTAATGTTCTCCCATTCTGAGCGTCTCTGCAGCTTGCGGAGAATGGACAGGACAGTGGATCCACGAATGTCGCCCAAGGCTCTGATGGCATTCAGCACGGTTATCTTGTTCAGCCGCGGACGACCAGAAATTTGGGAGCGGCTAGTTTTGGTGGTGTGAGCGGACGCAGAAGAAGCTCTTGTGCCTTCAGTCCTCGCCATTGCGCTTCACTTAAAGATACTCAACAGTCTCTGGATACGGCAATGGGACCGGACTCCCGAACACAAGCAGATTCCGAAGACGAATGACCAACTGAAAACCGCCAGTGCCAAGCTATTGCGTTCGGCGGGTGCCGTGTCCTAGCAAACACGTAGTGGCTAGGCAACTGAGCAAAGAAGTCCTTGCGATTGGCCATCTTCATAGCAACTTCCACAAAACTTTCATTCGTCACTCAGGCGACAGAAAGCTCAGAGGTAACCAGGAATGTTTCTTTGAAACAGTCTTATGACGCGGTTTTGATTGTTTGACGTCACCTGTTCTATAGCACGTGCTATAGCATCTCTTGGTGGCCGTGTGGAAGCTATTCCTGAGGTAGAGATGGGGTAGGAGAGCTTGAAATAAATCCAACACTCCAAATATTGCAAAGCGGCTGACACCATTCTAGCTTCCGTCATCTGAAGCGCTTCAATTGATCTCGCACTCATACTGCAAGACAAAGTCTATGGATCTGGTTGATGAATATTGTATTTTGACATCCTTGGTAGCGCCTCAGTTTTGGCACAATTATGGTCTTTTGTAACAGTCATGGGGGTAACTGAAGATGTCAGCAACATTCTAGAATAGGCCTATAGGTATATTGACATGCAAACACCAGAAGAGATCTCTAGTGCTAAACTTTTATTTTTTATCATGTATACTGGCGCCATTTTCACCTCTCCCCTTCATTTTCCTTGGTGTAAATAAATTTGCAGAATCGATCGCGCCTGTCCCATCACTCTTACTAATCCGCCCTCCCTCCCTCATAGTTTTGTCTCTTATATACTGGTGTAATAATTTCTTATATGCTGGTGTACAAATTTCTTACATACTGGTGTAATAATTTCTTATGATATTATACTGGTTTGATAACATGTCTTTGCTACAACAAACGATCCAATAAGATAGACTATTGTGAACATCACTCGAGTGATGCATTTTACTTTTTCCCTTATCTTCTTGTCGTCAGTATCTGATTCACCACTACTTCCGCCCTCTGCCCACCACCAGCACCACCGCTACCACCAGCACCACGCTGTCCTTTCCCGCTACCCACTGCCCGCAGCTCTGACGTACATACTGTTCAAACAAACTTCATTGTTCCAACTGAATCAGTAATTGTTAACGAGGTTTGAGTGTAATAGTGGCTTGGTCAGCAGGATGTCATTTTTAACTCCAGTATAAGCCTTGCTCGGCTGGGCGTTTCAAACAGCCCTGGAAAACGTGGGAGTTATTATGACCAAATGGAATTTTAATCCTCTGAGACTCTCGCAGGCAATGATCTAAATAGTCAGTAGCTACCAGCAGCGAAGGAACTGGGGAAACATGACAGTCGGCAGATTCTGGTGGTTTTATTTCTGGCCCTCCATTAAGGTTTGCACACGACGCATTTAGTATAGCAATAAAATAGAATATCTTGGAAACCTACCACCACCGCTTCTTCTTTCTTACCTTCGTTTTATAATAATAATAATAATAATAATAATAATAATAATAATATCAACTGTAGACTTTTAACGCGCGAGAACACATTTCATGCACACTTCGCGCGGACGAGGCACCCAGACACTCTAATGAACGAACACACACACACACACAGAGGGAGAGATGAACGCAATACGGACCAACAGGTCAGGAGAAAGATCGTCCGTCATTCACAGGTGGGTAGAAAAGTATCATAAGAGAGGATAAACAGAGAAAGTTGTAAGTTAATGCAGACGCAATCGCGACGTCAGTCAAGGTACTTGCGGAAAAAATCAGTTTTTAAGTTTCGTTCGAAAGTCTGTAGTGATGGGGAGTGGCGAATATTGTAGGCTAATGAGTTCCATTGGGCGGATGCCGAGAAGGTGAACATGCGCTGTCCGTATATTTTTGTCCTGATGCGGGGAACTGAGAAAATGTGATTGTCTGAAGAGGAGCGGAGCTGTCTCACTGGAGTGTAGATTGTAAGTTCTGAAAAGAAGATGGGGCATGTATTTTTTTCTTTGTCCCTCCTTCCGTACTTGTTAACCTTATTTCGTTCACCTTTCTGCGCTCCGAGAGAGTCTCTTCTAATTGCCCTAAATATCGGTCTTACAAAAATGAGAAAGATTATTAACTGTTCTTTTTATGCCCGAAATCAGCATACAGCTTGTTTACATTTGCTGTTTTATGAAAAATGCAGCGACGTTTACACGTGACTGAAACGGAAAAAATGCACCGTAAAATCGAAATGTTCAGCGTGTGTTTAATACCAGAGAACACCTTTTGCTGTTACCAAACCCTTTTCGCCTCTGCAAGTGATTGCTAGTGAAAATTTCATTCATCCAACTCTCATCTCCTGACATATAATTTTCTCCATTGTCTTTACATTATCCTATACCAACTGTGGTAAATATCATATACTTTGCAGCATGGCTGTGTTAGATAAATAAGTTTGGTAGGTGCAAATAGTGTATCCAGTCATTCAGTCAGTGCAGAATAGCATTCATATCATGAAAACATTTTAAATAAACGGGAAAATTGGATTATAAATATAATAAAGCGGGATGATATTTTTCGTCTGACTTGTATGACAATCATGCTATAAATAATAACTCAACTAGTACAACACACGAAAAAAAATCTTAACCAGTTGCTGACAGATTTCTTTTCCTGAGAAATGGCGAAAAGTAAACAAATGCGTTAATGGGGTCACTAGTACAATATCCCTACTCGCCACCAGAGTAGCGTCCCATGAATAAAACAATCCTGGTCACGTTGTCTCGCAAGACATACAGGAACGGGTGGTCTGCCCGGAAGTCGATGGGGAGCCTGGAGGAGCGCAGACGGAAGACAACTCCCTCTTCGTTGACCTCCACCAGGGCCTGCCACAACAGATGTAGGGGTGACAGCAGGTGAATAAAGTGAAATCGAAAAACTTGACGGTTTACAACATTAACAAACATCCCGCGTCTTCCTAATTATGCTCGGCGTGAAATACAGAATGAAATCTGAAAGCTTAACAAGCAACAATATTTATTTTATAGGAACTGAAAAAAAGATAGAGGACGCGGTGTGCAGTGAAACGTAATTCCTTATCACAGACACAGTTGCAGACACAGTTGGAGACACAGACACAGTTGGGGTATAGGCAGTAAAGATCTTCCAGGAAACTGCAAGGTTTTCAGTGGTGACCCTACGAGATTAGCATATTTTATGTGATACTGTATTTTGATTGGCTCCAGTTATTCTGCGCTTTTTCATGCTCCGGGGCCGCCCGTGGCGCTGAAGTTAAAGTGGTCGAACCTGGAACAAAGGGCGCCATGCAATCGACTCTGAAATGGAGACGACCAGGGAAAGAAATCCGTGAAAGGCTCGCCAGGTCAGACTAAGGTCATGTTGGCCCTGTGTGCAGCAATAACGAGCAGCGTTAGTTACGCATATATGCATGGCCTGCAAATTTAAGCACTCCAATGCGGCCGTTGAGTCTTCGATTGATTGACTGATTCTGAACTACATCTGAGGTGTGGTGGAACAGTCAGCTAAGTCAAATACTCACGACGTCTGGATGATGGCGATGGGAGACGGTTGCGGTGGTACATGATGGTGGCTGGTGCACCACATGGCAGATTATTGTCTATCATCGTCTATCACAAACCGGACCAGACTCGTCCACGACACAACAGTAGATCCCACGTGCTGAAAGAATTTAACAAAGAAAAAAAGACACGTGCACTGTCGGTACATGTCGTATCAGGTTTCGACCAAACAAGACTGTAGATTTAACTTTTAATCACCTCACGAAGCGTGGCGTGCCGGCAATTAGTTTCTTCTGACAAACGTTTGAAGTCATCTTTACTTATTCGATAGACGCCTGATTAAAAATATTCCACCTCACAAAGATAAACTTTGGCTTCGTTTAACAAGCGGCTCATCTAAACACGTGAGGCATCTTTCTCTTTGTTCTCTCAGCTTCCCCTCAGTCAGGTAAAAGGGCTGCTCTGTCGTTTGGTTAGCGTCGATTCCCTAAGAAACACGGACGGCAGCACCTCTCTTAATTCACCTTAGGGCAAGTCATATAGTGAAACTTCAATCTGTCCAGGTTAGGGCACTAAAAGTAGTATTAGGAGTCCCAATGAGCACCCCAAATCTAGCAGTGCTGGCAGAGACAGGACAAAAACCTATAGAACTACAAGAACTAATAATTAACGAAAGGGCAGCAAACTTCTACTACAAGATACAATGTCTACCTGCAGAACATCCATTAAAGCAGATCCACACAACAGCACACAAACACTGTACGGGCAAACCCACTCCACAACCAAGCATGCAGAGGAACGCTCAAGAAATAGAAAATACACCAGGAGCAGACATTAACATAGATGCCCCATACCCATGCACAGACTCACAAATGCCTCCCTGGACCCTACACCCACCACAGATCGACATGGACCTCACTTTTTTCAACAAGGAAACCCAGCTTATCAAAATACTAACTAAATTCAGGCAAAAACTTAACACTACCTACAGTGCGAAATCACCGCGAGGTGGAAGCACTTTCCCTCCCAAACCAACAACAACAACAACGTTAAAGGCCGAAAGCCGGGTGGCCGAAAGCCGGGTAGCCGAATGCCGAATCCAGTTCAGGGATAGTACTGCAGGAGGTTACTACCATTATCCGCGACATGGACGCAAGAGCACCAGCAGACTTCTGCATCAGGGGTGACTCTTGTCCGGTGGAAAAAGAACTCGTGGATTTGGGACCGGTGTTGAGATCGTGGAGCTGAGAGACGTGGCGTCTGCGGTATTCCTATCCAGCATCGTGAAAGTGAGTTTACGAACTGTGTAGGAAAGTAAGACATGACCGTAACTCAAAGCTAGTTGAACAAACTAAGAAGAAAGTAAATCAAACTTGTTGATTTGTCGGTTTGTAGAAAACTACGGTTATTTCTTGTGCGATCGTCGGTCGATCTTATTGTTTGTTACGACGTCGGCGTGACGTCATTTTCAGAGCAGATTTAGTACGGAAAGGATAGTTTTCTTTGTGTTCACCGATTCGAATTATCGGTACGGTAAAATTCATAACCCGGTAAATAACGTGTGCGTGTAGATACGTATAGCGTAGCTGGGATGAATATATGAGAGTGCGAGTGATTGTTCTACATATGACAGGAGATGTATAACACCTACCGTCCTGACATGCACCTAGTTTGCAAGTGGACGTTAAGCAACTAAAATTCAATCATCTCTAGCTCTCTTTAAAAATTCACGCGTGCGCAATTTTATAAAGTTAGCTTTGTTCTGAGTTTGAACTTTGTCTAGGGAGGTAATATATATTGCTAAATTTAGAAGACTAATGTCGTGGTATTGTCTCTGTCGTGTCTAGGGGTATGGCGTTTGTACTTCATTAGCAGGTTTCGATTTGTATCAGGGATCTCTTCAAGAGAGACCACAAAAATAAAGGACTTACTAGCGCTGTGCGCTCGTGGTTAATCGCGAATCCTAAGGCTACGTATCGCTCGCGGCTTTTTCAGAACAACTGTCGAGTGTCTGACTCACCTAAAGCCATGTGTCCGCCTCATGTCACCAACTGCTATTATATTAATTTGAAGCAGCTGAAATCCTTAAGCAATTTTAATGCTTATTTTGGTTTTTGTGAACAGTAGCTAGGGGCAGCGTACAATATATGCTACATTTACAGAAGGAAAGCGATGGTCATGCTGAGAGAGAGGATTTGTTGTGATACAGACATGCGTACATAGGCAAACATACTCTCAGGTGAGCAAGACACCTGTGAGCACATATGAAGGTAGGTAGGTATTTGGGCTTAACGCCGTGTCAGCAACTAAGGCTATATCACGGCGGGAAGCACATATGAAAAAATACTTGTAATACATATATCACATATAACACTCTATAGTATATCACACTGTCGAATAACATTAATATACATTGTTATTTGGAACTTCTCTTGTGTTGTTATTAAATGTTCTTGATATTTTCACAATATTATTACAAGACAATGAGGTGACCTAGAGCCTGGTGAAAGAGACTTTTGGTAAGTGTTTGCCTACACACACGCGCGCGCGCTCATAACACGCACACAGTCTCTCTCTAACGCACACACATACATAAATATGCTGGCTATTAAGGGTGCTAAATACGGCAGACAACCTGTTATTTAGTCGTTATCTCCAACAACCACAACCGATTTCATTTCTTCTTCCCCCCTCATTAAAATTAGATTTTGAATTAATTAGATGAAAATACTAAATTGCTTATTTGGAAATTGATTTAAATTTCAAATTAAATAAATTAAAATCAATCTAACTAGATTAAAAAGAATATACATAAATTAGACTCAAAGCTCAAATCTCTATCTTTATTTGTAAATTTGTTGTAAAGAATATCAAAATGACAATTATGACAGCCATTCCATTCATTGTCACATTATTGTAAAATTGTTCTTTGCTTCCGTGTATTGGATTAGTATCAGAATGGGTAGAGTTAATTCAAGTAAGTCACAGCATTATACATAATACATACATAACTGGCGCTTGGTTTAAGGGGAAAAAATCACCAGTCATAAATCTTTTCTCTCATAGTCCACCACGCAGAGTTCGAGTCCTAGGGTTATATCTTGTACCTTTTGTTTAGACCTACTAGCTGCGATTTCCAAGAGTCCAGTTGGGGATTAGATCTGAAACAGCGTCTTGAGCAGGGGAGTTGCCTTGAAGGCGACTACCACACAGTCTTCCAACTGTGCCTTGCTGGTGTCGTTTCCACTGCCAGGGTTGAGTACCATAACTCCTGCACCCATCATAGCTTCCTCCACTGCAGCTAGCAACTTCTCCTCCATCTTGCGGGAAGTGCCTCGACCAACTTTCTTCTGGGGACGGTTGTTGGCCATCATCATTCGATTCATTTGACATCCAGAACGATTGCTCTACAAGAACAAATAAAGAAAGAAAAAAAGAACGAAATTTTTGTTTTCGGGCTTTGACAATAAAAAGATTTGTTTTAAAGACGTTACAATCCTTAAAGATTTTAGTCTTACTTCGCATGAACAAAAATCAAGCTAAATGTTGACGCAGGAAGATAAAGAAACAGCCAATCACCGAGCGCGTTAGTTTCTGAACAAGGTCGGGAAATCTTTTCATGAAGAGATCTACTGAATTTGAGATCTTCATGTTAAGAAGTCAATCCACAAGTCATGACGAGGCAGACGTGTACTTGATTTAGACAAATAAAAGGGAAATAAGAACAAAAGAATGAACAGATTATAGAGGAAGAAAAGAAAACTGGAAGGAGCCAGACAAGCACCTACCATTCGTGGGACGTTGGCTTTAGATTTGGTGGGGGTTTTGGCTTTCTTCCCTCCAGATTTGGCGGCCTCGGCAGTTGGCTTGGTGGCTAATTTAGTCTGGACACCCGCGGCTTTGTTGAGTCCTGCAGCCCGTGGGACGCTGGCTTTAGATTTGGTGGAGGCTTTCGCTTTCTTCCCTCCAGATTTTGCGGCCACGGCAGAGGCCTTGGTGGTTTTGCCAGGATGGACTTTTGCAGCGAACGAACACATCACTCGGCGAGTTGATCCGGTGCCGTATTGCTTGACCTGACCATCGTCCACGAGGCGGGCAATAGCTTTCTCCACCTGCACCCGTGTAATGTTCTCCCATTCTGAGCGTCTCTGCAGCTTGCGGAGAATGGACAGGACAGTGGATCCACGACCGTCGCCCAAGGCTCTGATGGCATTCAGCACGGTTATCTTGTTCAGGCGCGGACGACCAGAAATTTGGGAGCGGCTAGTTTTGATATTGGAAGCTGACGCGGAAGAAGCTCTTGTGCCTTCAGTCCTCGCCATGACGCTTTACTTGAAGATACTCAACAGTCTCTGGATACGGCAATGGGACTGGACTCCCGAACACAAGCAGATTCCGAAGACGAATGACCAACTGAAAACCGCCAGTGCCAAGCTATTGCGTTCGGCGGGTGCCGTGTCCTAGCAAACACGTAGTGGCTAGGCAACTGAGCAAAGAAGTCCTTGCGATTGGCCATCTTCATAGCAACTTCCACAAAACTTTCATTCATCACTCAGGCGACAGAAATCGCTGAGGTAACCAGGAATGTTTCTTTAACTTGCATAGAAACAGTGAACAGAATTTTTAAAATTTGTCAATACATTACATAATCATGCATTCAAATCTGGAGTAGTTTAACATCATTCATATTTTTAATATTATATTTAGTTGTTTTCCGCAATACTCTGTGTTGTTCATGGGTGCTTTATAGAATTCTGTGACGTTGTTTGGAACATTGTCTTCAGCCATTGCTACTGCAACGAAATCCTCGAAGTCAAATAGCGAATTCTTGTAGGCGATAGAAACAACGTGAAGTCTGTAGAGAAGACGCATTGTACCTAAACAACTGAATTTTAAAAAAAACGATTTGGGACTAGTATATTCCTAGTAACCTCTTGACGACTAATATTAATTCTTCATTCAGGCCAAAGCAATATTTCAAAAACTGTTTATTATTGCCGATAGTAAT
>SMGT01002117.1:19550-34748 GCA_004794575.1 Lanistes nyassanus | reverse complement strand
TTTTTCAGAGGAACCAGTATAATAGAGCCACAGTACTATATTTATCGCCGGGGCTGTTATAGGTTTCCGTCTGACAATTGACAGAACAGCAGGGAAAAAGCCTGAATCCCTGGTCCCGGCAGCACCCATGTCGACGTCAGCAAACCAGTCGATTACTTTTTTCCCTTTGTTGTTATTATTATTGTTTTTAATATCGATTTTTTGCGGGGGACGAAGTATTTGCCTCTGTTTTCTTTATTTCTCATGCTGAACAGAAGAACAACTAAACATATTCAACTCGTTTTTCTAGTCCCGCCCGACGTGACGTCAGCTAACGGTTAAACACGTTAAAATAAATGAGTGTTGATAGAGTTATCCCAGCGTTTCGTGTATGCCTGTCATGGCATGGCGTCCCTAAAGGCTTCTCTTCATCTACCGGAGAAAATGTGTCCCAGCTCTGAGAACCTGCTCGTGCATTAAAGAGCAGAGTTCTTGCGAAAGTAGGCTCATGTTTGTCTGGTTAAGAGAGATCCTCAGAAGGAGGGGCGAAAAGTGGAATAATAAATACATAATAAATAAATGTGGATTTGTGACGCGCGAGAACACATTTCATGCACACTTCGCGCGGACGAGGCACATACTCAGTGAAAACAGCACACACACACACACAGAGGGAGAGATGAACGCAGCAAACACACAGAGGGAGAGATGAACGAAACATAGGTTGGGATATAGATCGACCTTCAGTCACAGATGGGTGGAAAAGTGTCATAATAGAGGAAGTTGTAGGTTAATGCAGACAGGCAGTCGCTGTCCATATGTTTTTGTCCTGATGCGGGGTACTGAGAGAATGCGATCAACGGAAAAGGAGCGGAGCTGTCTCACTGGAGTGTAGATTGTAAGAAGTTCTGAAAAGTAGCTGGGGCATGCACCGGTGAAGAAACAGAGAGTAGACAACTTGTACTCGATGCGAGCCTGAATGGGGAGCCAGTGCAGAGTGCGGAGGAGAGGTGTGGCATGGTCTGTTTTGCGCGCTTTCAGGACAAGGCGACCGGCCGAGTTTTGAAGTTTCTGTAACTTCTGTAGCAGATACAGAGGACAGCCAGCCAGCAAGGAATTGCAGAAGTCGAGTTTAGACAGAACGTAGGCACATACAAATGTGTTTGCAACCTGATCGGACAGAAGGTGACGGAAGCTGCTGATTTTTCTGAGTTCAGAATAAGCGGATCTGCAGATGTTGGAAATTTGTTTGTCAAGTGTCATGTTACTGATGTTAGAGGTAATAATAACACCTAGATTTCTTGCAGAGTCGGCGAAAGGGATGTCGACATCACCAATCCGAACTGCTGTGGGATATTCTGTCACTCCAACATTTCTTTTACTGAAGAGAAGAGCCTCTGTTTTTTCGTCGTTCAACTTTAGTCTGTTGTGGACCATCCATGGTTTGACACCGGATATTCAAGTCTGCATGGTCATGATGCTGGCATGTACATCAGCTGGAGGACAAGAACTGTATAATTGGGTGTCGTCTGCATAGGACTGGGTGGAGACCGTGTGAGAATGAATGAGTAATGAAAGTGGTTTGATGTATAGGATGAAAAGGATAGGGCCCAGGACAGATCCATGAGGGACTCCGAGGCAATGCTAATGGGGGTGACAACTGGTCAGCGACAAGTACAGACTGCGTTCAACCAGAAAGGTAGGACTGGAACCACGCCAGCGCCGACCCACAGATGCCGTAGAGATCATGGAGACGATTGAGAAGGATGGTATGGTCGATCGTATCAAACGCTGCGGAAAGATCAAGGAGGGTCAGAAAAGACACATCGCCTCCATCCAGAGCAGACAAAATGTCGTTGACAACTATAGTCAGAGCTGTTTCCGTGCTGTGGAATGGCCGATATGCTGACTGGGAGTGAGAGATAAGGTCGTTTGAGTTGAGGTAGGCGAGAAGTTGATTTAGAACGACCCTTTCAACCACTTTTGAGAGGAAGGGTAGGTTGGAAACTGGGCGGTAGTTCTTGAGGCTGTTTGCGGCAAGGGTGGGTTTCTTGAGGAGAGGCTTGACTATTGCAGCCTTGAACAGCGATGGAAAGACTCCTGATGACAGACTGTCGTTTACGATCTGAGTGAGAGTTGGGAGCAGAACATCCAGGCAGTCAAGGAGAAGATGGGTTGGTATGGGGTTCAGAGGGCAGGTAGTAGGTTTAGATTTTAGTATCACAGCCTTGAGATCTGACTGAGATATGGGCTGGAGAGATTGAAATGAACAACATGGCAGGTTGTCAGCAAGGGTTAAAGGTCCACAGTGTACCACCATCTCGTCCAGCTCAGCTCGAATATCCGCGACTTTGCGTAGGAAGTACTGAGAGAAAGCCTCGGGTAGCTGTGTGACAGGAACGTCAGTGGGTAGTGGCGATTTCTTGTTTCGACCTGTTAGTTTGTTACAGATTTCAAACAGCTTTTTGCTCGAGGAATAGTTGACAAACTGTGCTTGAAAGAAGGATTTCTTAGCTGCAAAAACTAGCTTGGAAACAGAGCGTTTCGCTGCAAGATATAGTTGTCTGTGTATGTTGAGGCGTGATCTCAGCCAGAGCCTTTCTGCGCGACGGCGCCCACGCTTAGCCTGACGAAATTCGTCATGGATGGTCGGGTACCAGGGGGCTGCCTTTAGCGGGTGTACTCGACAGCGCCGGGCAGGAGCGTGTGTATCGAGCGCTTTACGAAGGGCTTTATCAAGCTCAGCAATCGTGAGAGGACCGCACAACATGTTCTGTAGATCTGTTTTGAAACTGCACAGGTCCATCAAACGAATGGGGCATGTGGTTATAAACCGCTGAGTTGGCTTCGGACACTGGATGATTAAGTTAAAGTGAACACAATAACGATCTGATGATAACGTCGTGGAGACTGTAGTCGACTGTACAATGCTGTCCTCTGGCCTGTGCATGACCCAATCGAGAATGTGTGTGTGTGTGTGTGTGTTTTTTTTGTTTTGTTTTTTTGCGTGCGTTGGATGGGTGACAGACTGGGTGAAACGAAAAACATCAAGCACTTCACACATCTTGATTGTGAGCGGGTGATTAGAGTCATTCCATTTTCTGTAATGTATCTTTCAAACCCTTGTTGACCTTAAAGTGTAGCTTCTGGATACGAAACTTCCATTCATGAAAACACACAAATTCAAATATTTTATTAACAGCTATGCTGTAAACCCTCTACTTTTCTATCAGGGAGTTCTGATCTGTCACTACTTAGATTTATTAATAAGCAGATTTTGCGTTTGCAAGTAAAGTTCGAAACTATCGCCCCCCAAAAAAAAAAAAAAATCTTCGGTAAAAGTCGGAAAACCCCGAGTGTGACGTCAACTACGGAACGGACCCGAATGAAGCTAGAAGAGGGTACATAGGTTTGTTGTAGAGGAGCTGAAGTAAATAAAAAATAAAATAAAATGTGGATTTGTAACACGCGAGAACACATTTCATGCACACTTCGCGCGGACGAGGCACATATTCAGTGAAAACAACGAAACACACACACACACACACACTCAGAGGGAGAGATGAACGCAACAAACACACAGAGGGAGAGATGAACGAAACACAGGTTGGGATATAGATCGTCCTTCAGTCCTTCAGTAACATTAAAAGTGAAAATGTAGCACTTTATCTGTATCTATCTATTCAATTAACTATCAAGGTTGTTGCGCTTATGTTTCAGTACTTTAGTCTGTTCTATTGTTGGCGTTGTTTATTGTGCTTATAGTATTTTAAAACAAGTTTTACTCGTGTTCATGTCCTCTGTTTTATTGTTGTCTCGTTAATAGTTTGTGGTTGTACTTATACGTTTTCCAGCGTTGTAATGTGTGTTTTGTAAAGGTTTTGTTTGTGTATTGTTTTTATACTTTAGTTGTTTTATTTATCCATATTGTGTAAAACGCAGGGCGCCCTGCATATTGCCGGAATATCGCGCTATATAAGCTTCCGCGTTATTATGAATTCTACAGTTCTCACACGGAAACAGTGATGCGATTGTTGTGATCAATTATACAATTGATAAGTGCAATTTTTGAAGACTTAGCTTTCTTTGCGCGTGCATGCATAACAATCTGTACTCCGCTTACCTGTTTCGTGCAAAATCTTCGAGGAACGGAAATACGCACGAATGACATCGACCTCTCATTTCAAGTCTCCGGTTCGGAACACAGACCATGAGTAAATGTGGTTGAGAAAATAAGTCAAAGGGGAAAAGTTAAAACAAGTGTTTGACTTATTTTTTCACCGATGGATGGGGTGGGGGTGGGGGATAGTGAAAGACATTCAATTTTTTCCTGTTGACTTTTACCTTAACTTTATTTCCTTTACTTTTTTCTCTTGACTGTTTTCTTACAATCTTGCCCAACATGGAACTGATTTTTGCAAACAACAAGAAAAAAGAGTTCAACAAAGGGCACGAAGAACTATATTAGTGTGTTCAGAGCGTTTTAAGGAGGAGGATAACAAATTTAGGCCACAGAATTTCCACATCTCACTCATGCATATTATAAAATAATCTGCTATTTGGAACCTGGTGCCGTTTGCGTGCTTATTTGTTTTTAATCTATATTACCACTACCAGTACTATTTAAGTATTTTCAAACTTGCACATTTACTGAATTACCCTGCAACAATGTAAACCCAATATTGGTTCACTGATTCATGATGAGTTGATTCCCAAACAGGAGTTGGAATTCCTATAAATACTTCCTTTATATTCTTCCCACAGTTACAAGCCATTGACATGATTTGCCGTTAGTGTCTACTATACACTGATCGATGATTTTTATTCCACCGACTCTGATCGACAGTTTGTTAAGGCGTCATATAGATAGATCAGAAGGAGTGCAAACAGTAATGACAAGATCATAAGGAGTGCAAACAATCATGACAATTACTGTTAATAAAATCAGAACATTATAACATCGAAAACGAAAAATCTATCATATCAGTGCTTCGTGCTTTCATTGGGTTCTTTGTGGAGATCGGTGTCTTGATCTGGACAGCACCTGTGTTTCTTCTCACCATTCCGGGAAGCTAATGTCTCAAATAGATAATATAATGAATTTAAATCTTTTCCTCCGTCTTCTATTTCTTCATAATATGAACAACCCGATAATGAGTCGCGCGATGATTCTCAGGAACTCATTGTAAAAAGCTACACTCAGGTCTAGACTAAACTACAGTACGCCTAGCTTGTCCTTCTGTGGATGACGTCACTGCGGCCGCTGTGCTCCCTGCTAAGTTTTCGGCAATCTCCGGCGCCTCGCCCACCAGAAAGCTACACTTTAAAGAAGCCATACGTTATCCCTACCCACCCCACCAACACCCTCACCCTCCATTCACTTGCTGACTATGGAGCAGTTAAACTTTCATGCCTGCACTCGATCACCTTGTTGAGTACCTCTGCACCACAGTCGGCCAACGCAGAGTCCTTCCCGGTTTGAGAAATCCACCCCTTATCAACAAAGCTGAAATGGTTTCAGTTTGTTCCACTTATTTTCCTTGAAACTTCCTGATCTGAAGCCGTAGCAAAAATTGAGTCTCCCCATCTTAGAAATAGACCCGCATACGTATTATTTATCATTACAAACACCTTAGGAGTAAAGAGATTACTGAGTGTGATGAAAGCAAGTGGAAAAGGTGCTAACATCGATCCAAAGGCATGGCAGATCTTTAAGGTTCTTTATCATCGGGGTGGGGTGTCGGGGAAGGAAAGGTTTCGCCCCGTACAGAAGACCACCTTTGTCCTGCAAAGACACGCCCACGTCGATTTTCAAAATGTTTTACTCAGCTTCTTGTGAATAGTGATTATCATGCAAAAGCGCGTTCAAGGAGCACCATGAGAACTTCAAAATCTTCAATATTTGCTCAATGAGCCCAGCTTTCCAGGCTTCCGTTCAGTAAGCCTGAGCAGAAAAAAAGAATATGCGGTCTCCTCTGCGAAAGAAAAAAAAGCTAGCCATGTGAAACATTTGCTACAGCTGGTTTTTTTTTTTTTTTTGTTACTCCCACCAATCATCATAGTTTTGTGTTTGTAACAACCGTTTACTGCGTGTCCTGACCCCTCGCGATCTAAGGTTTAATATTTCGCCTTTATGACTGCCTCTTGTGGTGTTGCTTTGTGGTATGTCTAGGGGTATAGCTGTTATGGTCGTTAACCAGAACTACGACGACATAAATATGTTTAACAAAGAACAAATGAGGACAGAGCGCTATAAATCATCAATAGATAATCCCAACAATCCCAACAATCCCAACAATCCCAACAATCCCAAGAAGATCTGCCATGTTCCTTACTTTCGACTCTCTCTTTGCTACGTGTTTGGGTACGGTAGGCTCCCTTGGTTTCACGCGTCAGCATACGGGTACGTCTAGCGCTGCCAGTACCTTGTTGGGATTATCTAGACATAAATATGTATCAAGAAGGGGGACACTAACAATGTGATCGCTGCCCGATTTTGGTGTAAATCTTTAAAACGTTCGGGTCAACCCCTCTCCCCCTTACTTGCCACACGCACAACTCAATAAAAAGACCCCAGCGATAAAATACTACACTCTTTAATCTACAGTTACAACGAATAATGCTCCACTACACATATCGAAGAACCACTCGCGCTCACATGTACTTGTCACAGCGACATGCTACACGCACACACTATTTACAGGATGATAAATCAAAACTACGGTATTGATAGTTCACATACTCTTTGCCGAAGACAATTCGTCTGTCCTCCCTACAACGGTGGTAAATCCGACTATCTCTAAAATGATGTCACACAGACGTCTTTACTTTCAATACGACCGACCGATGGTCACATCAGCTAAAAATATTCTCGCTACACCTGACTAACCAACAGTTATGGTGTATACTTTTTTTTTTGGAAGTTTCTGACCAAGTTAACAACTGACTCTTCAAAGGTATTTTCTATCTTCGAGTTACGATCATGTCAGATACTTCTCCATATCTACACTAATCTACACGGTAAGAACACTCACTTATTCACGATGCTGGACAGGACTACCGCAGAGGCACGTCTCTCAGCCCCACGTCCCAACAACGGTCCTTCCTTTCCATTCTAAAGGGTCGGCGGCAGCAGCTAGCTCTGTGTCCACGTCGCGGATAACTGTCGCATTTGGCTGCAGTAACTACCGCAGGAGGTTTGATGTACTCGGCGATTCACAATGGTAGGTTACTTAAAGGGACAGTGCTTCCACCTCGCGGTGATTTCGCGAATGGACAATGTGCAACTCCAGGAAATAATCCTTTGGATCCATACATGGATTCGAACCATCTGCTAGTCCGCAGCTCTACTAACTGAGCTATCCAGGCCCCTCTTGGCGATACACAAAAGTGGTGGTTATTTAGAGGGATAGTGGTGATTTCGCGGGGGAGGGGGGTAATTGTTACCTAACGTCCAGTCGCAGACTAGGTGCTTAGAAAAAGTTTACGTGCTGCCACAAGGGCCTCAGTACCACCCAGTCATATACTGACACCGGGCAAACCAGTGCTAGTACTGTTCCCTATAGTGGCAGGCGTCTGGCAGGGCAGCTGCTAGATTGTCAATTTTTATGTCTTAGGTATGACTGGGCCGGGATACTAACCAGCGACCTCCCGCCTCGGAAGCGGACGCCTTTACCATTAGACCACCGAGGCGGTCGCACTATGCACTGAAAGAACCACCGACTGATACCTGCAGTAAGATGGTCAGTGCGGATAGGCAGTTTAATGTTCGGGGAGATGGCACAATGAATAACTCCACGGAATAATTCTTGGCCACACCAGGATTCGAACCAGCAATCTCCATCTGCTAGTCTGCAGCTCTCCCAACTGAGCTATCCAGGCCCCGGCTATTCACAATGTTGTTGTTGTTGGTTTGAGATGGAAAGTGTTTCAACCTGCTTCCAAGTGCTTCAACCTGCTTCAAGTGCTTCCAAAATGATATCACTGTATACTTCCTTGTTCAATCTGATATTGCGAACGGGTAAAGTACCCAGTAGCTGGTCTATTGGAATAATTAAACCTATTTTCAAGAATAAAGGTAAAATCGATGATCCCAATAATTATAGAGGTATTACCATTCTGAGCTGTTTCGGTAAACTTTTTACAAGTGTACTAAAAAATAGATTGACTGAGTTTATTGAAGATAATAAAATTATAGGACCAGAGCAGACCGGCTTCCGAGCTGGATTCTCTACTACTGATCATGTGTTTACCCTGCATTTGATTATTGAGTTACTGCTTTTTAGAAAAAAACGTCTGTACTGTGCTTTCTTGGATTACGAGAAAGCTTTTGACAAAATCTGCCGTTCATTCTTATGGGAAAAGCTACTTGTATACAATATTAGTGGGAAAATTTTAACAGTAATACGAAATATGTACGCTAACGCAAACTCCTGTGTCCTTGTTAATAATGTTGTTTCTGACTATTTTCAAACCAATAGTGGTGTCAGATAAGGAGAAAACTTGTCTCCCTTACTTTTTGCTCTGTTTTTGAATGATCTAAAGACATATCTGGGTAACAAAATTGACGGACTTGTTAGCCTAGCCCAGGAGGCTATTAGCGTTGATATGGAAAGCCATGAAGTCGATGCACTATTTTCCTTGTTTGTATTACTATATGCTGATGATACTGTAATTTGTTCAGAAAGCCCACAGGTACTACAGACAGCCCTCAGCACTGTGTTAAATTATTGTAATCACTGGAAGTTAAAACTGAATGTTAGTAAATGCAAAGTAATTGTTTTTTCCAAGGGCAAAATTAGAAATATACCTGAATTCTATATTGGTAATGACAAACTGGCAACTGTCTTTGATTTCACTTACCTAGGCATAAAACGTAATTACAATAACAAATTTGCTGTCACCCAGAAAGATCTATTCGACAGAGCATCTAAAGCAATGTTCTCCCTAATTAGAAGGTGCCGTGCCTTAATGATACCTATTGATGTGATGGCTGACTGGTTTGATAGCATGATTGTTCCAATATTAACATATGGATGCGAAGTCTGGGGCTACCAGTTGGGCGGGCTACCTGCAAAACTCCAGCTAAAATACTACAAAACTATCCTGAAGCTAAGAAAATCTACTCCTTCTGCTATGGTTTATGGCGAACTCGGTAAACTTCCAATTGATATTTGCATTAAAAGTAGAATGTTGGTGTTTTGGAGGTCTTTGTGCCTGCCTGATGCCCAGACTAAACTTTCAAGCCTTATTTACAGACTAATGTTTAAATTACATATAATTAAAGGGTATAATTTTGGGTATGTAAATGCAATTAGGACGTTATTACAGAACCTAGGGCTAAATTGGGTGTGGTTGTCCCAGGGTACCCTCCCTTTCACACAAGCTTGGTTTAAAGAAAAGGTTAAAACATGCCTGCGCGACCAATATATACACCAGTGGTACACAACCATTGATAATAATGAAATATATTGGAATTATAGAATGTTTAAAAATAAGTTTTGCACTGAAAATTATTTGACCTTACTTCCTGAAAGCTTGGCTGTCCATTTCGCTAAATTTAGGACTATTAATAACAATTTAACAGTTAATGTCAATAGATTTGAAGGAATTCCTAGAAATGAATGTGTATGTGTTAAATGCGCAAGCGATATTGGAGATGAATACCACTATATTTTGTGCTGTCCTTTTTTCCAGGAACATCGTAAGAAATACATAAGTCCTTTCTTTTATCAGCACCCTAATTCTGTAAAGTTTGATATCCTGTTTAATGTTAAAAACAAGAAAAAACTGACAAATGTAGTGAAATTTATCGCTGTTATAACGAAAGAACTGAGAAATGCCAATAGTTAAGCGAAATGTTGTACAGTCACCATTGTATGCTATGTACCATGTCTTGGGTTTTATTCTTAATTTATGTTTATTTATTTGTTTGAATTCTGTTCTCCTTCACCCTATCCTACATGTTCCCCTATCCCCTTTGTCTCTCATACCCCATCTGGGGTCCAGAGATAACAAATAAAGTTTCAAGTTTCAAGTTTCAACCTCGCGGTGATTTCGCACTGGGGGGAGGGGGAGGGAAGGCAGTGGGCTTGGGGAAAGAAGGGGGAGGGAAGAGGGCCGTGGCTTGATGCTCTGGACTGGTGGTGGCTATGTGGTCGCTTTCCTGGCGCGGCTGGAGGAAGGTGGCTGCCTGTGGCTTGGGTGGTGGAGCGCTTGCTGGTCGACCCTACTGTCGCCCTATTCCTATATTTTGCTTATCTCTACCTTTGTGTTCGCCTTTTACTTTTTAGTCCTGTACAGTTCACGCTTGTCCTATAGTTTGCTTGGTGTATTTTAATGGTTATTACCCCCTTTTTATTTTTTTAAATATTAAATATATCTAACGTCTGGACAGGCGTTTACAACCTGCGCTGTCAGATCCATTATGTATTGTCTAAATTTAAATTTTTGGGGAGGACTTAGAGACGATTTTAGATTGAAGTTAGATTGTGCAGAGCATTTTTAAGTGTATCCCTTTCCTGGCTATTTATGCTGCACTCTAGCAGGACAGTGTTAAGTCTGTCCCCATAGCTGCAGGTCACCGGGTCCTTACGAATAAGATATTCTGGCTATTCTACTTTGGCTGGCTCTGTTGGAGCGAAAAAGTGTGAGCTCGTTACTCGGGAGTTCTTCTAGCTCTCTCCTGGTGCCTTTGGCTTCCTTTTTATACTTTTCGTCCCACTGTATTTTATAGCTGGTTTAATCGCTGTTTTTCTCTCCTGCTGAAATGGGTACATTTATCTGGATGACGTTTGTGGTCGGATTGTCTTTTTTGCTAGCTTAGCCAATCTATCTGCTTCCTCGTTTCCGTGGATTCCTACATGCGATGGCAACCAGAGAAAGTTTATTTGGATTCCTATGTTATGGAACTTATTAAGGAGGTTTAGAAGTTCGTATATTATGTCCATTCTTTGTGAGGACTGGTTTTGGAGTGCCTGGAGTGCCGAAAGTGAATCAGAGACAACTAGGAAGGATTTTTCTGCTGCAGATTTTCTGTTTTTTAGTGCTATCAACCTTAGGGCAGTGCATATTGCTACGAGCTCTGCAGTGAATATAGATATGTGGCTAGGGAGCTCGGCTGCAACACTGATGATTTTAGGTGCATAGACTCCTGTTCCTGTGGTGTGGATGGTCGGGTCATGCGAGCTGTCTGTGTATATAGGTGAGTGGTGTTTGTAGGTAGTGTTGAGTTTCTGTCTGAATTCTTTGAGTATATTGATGAGCTGAGTTTCCTTGTTATAGCTGGTGAGGTCCGTGTTGATCTGTGGTGGGTGTAGTGTCCAGTTAGGAATTTGTGGACCTGTGCCTGGGTATGAACCTTCGATGTTACTATCTACCCCTGGTGTGCGTTCTATTTCCTGCACGTTTTTTTGCATGCTTAGTTGTGGGGTGGGTTGTCCTGTGCGATGCTTATGCGCTGTTGTGTGGATCTGTTTGACTGCATGATCTGCAGGTAGACACTGTATCTTGTAGTAGTTATCGGCTGTCCTTTCCTTAATTATTAATTCTATAGGTTTTTGTCCTGTCTCTGCCAGCACTGCTAGATTTGGGGTGCTCATCGGGACTCCTATTACTACTTTTAGTGCCCTAACCTGTACCGATTGAAGTTTCACAATGTGACTTGCCCTAAAGTGGATTAAGAGAGGTGCTGCATACAGTAGCTTGGAGATTCATTGAGCTTGGTAAAGGTTTAGTAGGGATTTTGGATCTGTGCCCCAGTTGTTGCCTGTGATAGCTGTCATGAGATTTACTGCCTTTTTGGCCGAGTTTATTATTTTATTTATATGTGGGGACCTGTTTGAGGTTTCTATAAAAAAACCCAGGAATTTTGTTTGAGGGCTATACTTTATGGCTGTTTGGTTTACTTTAAGTTGTGGATAGTCTACTTTCTGATTCGGTCCTTTAAAGATTATTCCTTGGATTTGGGTGGCTGATAATTTGAAGCCATTGTATTTTAGCCAGTTTGCTACTTGGTTTAGGTCTTCCTGCATCTTTTCTAATCCTAGATATCTAGGTTTAGGTGGGTACCTGGTTTTGCGTATCTCTACTTTTCCTAGCAGGGAGGTTGTTATGATTTTTCCGGCGTCTAGTTGCCTACCCAATCAGGAGGTAGAGCAAATTGTTACGGGCAACCCGATTGGCTCGACAAAACAGCCAGGAGACAGTGCGCGGTGGAGTGAGGAAGGTGGCCAGGCTAAGAGCGAGGGGAACCCGCACTCCGTCCCCCGGTTGACCCGTCACCCTGAGGGGGGGGTCGGCTGCGGGGTGGGGGCGAACCACCCTCCACGGGCTACAAACCACCTCCCCGAACTGCTAGGTTGTTCTTGCAAGACCGCGCTGAGGGGTATATAGGCACCCGACCGCGAATGTTTGTCGCCGATTGCCGAGTGCCGATTGCCGTGTGCCGATTGCCGTATGCTGAAGGACGAAGGTATTACAGACGAGTACAGGCATTATCCAAGACGTGGACAGAGAACCAGCAGTGCTTCTGCAACAGGGGTGACTCTTGCCAGTCAGGGAAGGAACTTGGGCATTTTGGACCGGTGTTGTGATTGTGGAGCTGAGAGACGTGGCGTCTGCGGTATTCCTATCCAGCATCGTGAAAGTGAATTTACGTACAGTGTAGGACACGACCGTAGCTCAAAGCTAGAGGAACAAACTTAGACCATAGTAAATCAAACTTGTTGATTTGTCGGTTTGTAGAAACGGTTATTTCTTGTGTGATCGTCGGTCGATCTGATTGTGTGTTAAGACGTCGACGTGACGTCATATTCAGAGAGGTTTTAGTACGAAAAGGATAAAGTTTTCTTGTGGTTACCGAAGGGAAGTATCGGTAAGGTAAAATTCATAACCCGGTCAATAACGTGTGCGTGTGGATACGTATAGCGTAGCTGGGATGAATGTATGAGAGTGCGAGTGATTGTTCTACATATGTCAGTAGATGTATATTGGAGCATCATTCCTTGTGTAGTGAAATATTCTGTTGTAACTGTAAATAAATAGAATAGTGTATTATCGCTGCCCTCTTTTATTAAGTTGTGCGCGTGACAAGCAAGGGGGTGGGGGCTTGAGCCGATTGGAAATTGATTAAATTAGGCAGCGATTGCAGTGCTAGTTTCCCCCTTCTTGACACATTTTTATGTTGTGATAACTCTAGTCAACGAGCAGACGAGTAAAACACATAAGCGCCATACCCCTAGACACGACAGAGACAATACCACGACAGAGGTATCATCAGCAAACTGTTTTATTTTAACATGTTTAGCACATTTTGGGAGTTCTGCAATCATAATGTTGAAGAGTAAGGGGCTTAACACGCTTCCTTGGGGTACACCATTGTCTAAGTTTACCTCCTTGGAGGAGCTATCCTCTACTCTTACTTTGATTTTCCGGTCTGACATAAAGGATTCTAAGAGTTGGACTACTTTAGTGGGATTACCTATTGGGTATAGTTTTTGGATCAGCCCCTCGTGCCAGAGCATGTCATATGCCTTTTCTATATCCAAAAACACCCCACATAACTCTTTTCTCTGTCTTAGCGTTTATTATCTCTTGTTGTAAGGCTGTAAGGTGGTCCATTGTGGGAATTGTACTGTGTTTTTTCCTAAATCCACTTAGTTGTGGTGGGAGGATATTTTTAGTCTCCCCCAAAAAGTTGAGTATTTTTAACTATTGCTTCTAGCACTTTTCCAAGCTGTGAAGTGAGTGCTATGGGTCTGTAACTAGATGAGGCTGATTTAGTATTTCCAGATTTAGGGATGGTGACCACTGTAGCTACTTTCCACGGATTTGGAAAAGTTCCCTTATCAAGTATTTCATTGAATAATTGTACCATTAACTGTTTGGTACTGGGGTGGCTTTTTTGGAGCATTTCGTATGTTATCATGTCAGGGCCTGGGGCTGATCCTGGGTTTTTAGACTTTAGTGCTCGTTCATAGAAATTTCACATGCTAATCTGCAAGGGTCTTCTTTGTTCAACAGGGGCACAAAACGCCTTTCCGCCTTTTCTTTGTGTATCTTAAATTCAGGATCTAAGTTGTCATTTGAGCTGGCTTCCTGGAATGTTTTTACCAGTAGATTTGCTTTTTCTATGTTTGTTTCAAATTTCTGTTTATCTTTTATCAGGGTAAGCATTGAAGTCCTTGGTCCCTGGTTAAGCCTTTTTTTATTTGTTTCCAGCTATCATTCAGGTTTGAGCTAAGATTTAGGGACTGTGAATTTGTGCCATTCATCTCTTTTGGCTTTTAGAATTGTCGCTTTTGCTACTGCTTTAGCTCTTACATATTCTAGCCTGTTTTCAATATTTTTATATTTTTTTCCATATTTTTACTTCTCGTTTTCTATTTGTGACTGCCGTTTCACATTGTTTGGACCACCAAACCTGTCCTGCATATTCATATTTTTTATTGCTTTCACCTGCAGTTGTTGACTTTATAGCTGTAATGATGTTTTCAGTCAAGGTGAAATCCTCAAGGTGCAAATCCTCAAGGTGCAAATTATAATTAATAAAGAACAAATGAGGACCGAGCGCTTAAATTATCGAAAGATAACTCCAACAAGCGCTGCCAGTAACTCTTGTTGGAGTTATCTTTTGATAATTTAAGCGCTCGGTCCTCATTTGTTCTTTATTAAACTCCAAACAGCCAAACGCTGTGGACAAAAATTGTTTTAAAGTCATGAATATATCGGCGACACTGTTGAGGAGAAATTATTAACTTTCTTAAAAAGGGGACCTTTGTATTCAGACTTCATCACGATTCTCTGGTAATCTATTGTACTTTGTACATCTGTGCCTTTTCAGGTGTAAAGATGCTGCTGCGTCCTGTGCAAGGGTAACGCAGTGGTCAGGATTCCAAGTCTGGCGAGAGGTTCAGCAGAGCCGGCCCTGTGTTTGCATCTTTTCTTAGAAGCAGCTTCAGCCCCAGGAATAAATTGAAACACAGACTTACGTGGGCGCGTGGAGGTCCTGTGATTGAAACAGGACAGGATACGGCAGTCTTAGGGGGCTCGCACGAGGTTCTGTGGAGCGCTGTGCAGCAGACCAGCACCAATGGCTTTACCGAGTAGATTGAGGCACCGTCTGCTGTGTCTACTAGTCGCCGGCACTGCGTGTGTTATTGCGCTGGAGGTTCTCCTCAACCACAAAAACAGCTCGATCCGATCGGCGGTCCAAATCAA
>SMGT01002116.1:261773-294289 GCA_004794575.1 Lanistes nyassanus | reverse complement strand
TCAAAAACGAATAATGTCTTAAAGTTACACCTGTATTTTTAAACACAAGATTCTTTTCTCTTTATACACAGAGACTTTTATTCTTACACAGAAAGAAAACAGAAAGAAAGAAAGAAAGAAAGAAAGAAAGAAAGAAAGAAAGAAAGAAAGAAAGAAAGAAAGAGAAAGAAAGAAACCAACCAACCAACCAACCAACCAAACAGAATGTGTGTGTGTGTGTGTGTGGTGGGGGGAGTTGAGGTGGGTGGCAATCGAGAGACGAAGACTTACTATCACTGAGATAACTTCCATGCCGGCCTTTCGCCACTCCCACGGCGTTGAGATCCGGGTCCGTGACAAAGTCTAGGTTAGAGACCAGCAGAACGGCAGCCAAGAAGTTCAAAAGAGATTGGACTTCCTGTGGTTTAGAAATACGACCATTTCCAAAAGTCCCTTTTTGCATCCAGGCAATACAAAACATGTTGCATAAGTCATCTTCATATCTTTATAACTCTTTAACAGCCACCGAAAACCTCCCTAAATTTTATTGGAACAGTTATTGCCCGCAACGGAAAAAGCACTTATTTAAATACCACTAACCAAGAGTTTTCCTGCCATGACTTCAGCGGAAAAACAAAGAGTTTGTATTCAAAGTAGATTAATATGATAGTCGCCACAGCAAGAGAAACTTAAAACAGCACCCGTGTTAACACGAGAACCAAGATAACTCTAACGTCTTGTTTGATCAGCAAGTTCAATTAACTCATGCAGCCAGTTAAATATAGAAAATTATCAATATACTTAGGAGGGGTCTGAATAGAAGGAAATTGTTATGCATACAATATAAACTCTGTTAACATTGTAACATAATATAAGTGCCAGGTTATACTGTCAAGGAAATGAATTAAGAGTCGTATTTTCTGGAGTTCGCCATTTTTTAACTACGACTTTCATAAATGTTTTCTTTCTGATTGTATATAGGTAGGTCGAAACATAATGCTGTGGTTGTTCTTTTTAGAGGTGCGTTGAATAATCAACTAATTTTTTTTAGCTTTGTCTGAAGAAGGAAGTTTTTTTGATAGAAGTGAGTCCTTTTCTTGCTACTGTATTCTTTATCTCGAGTCTATTCATATTAAGGGTTTATTGGCCGTTGGTTAAGATTCTTTTGGGGAAATTAGCGCGTGCTACGAAACAAAAGCTGAGCTGATGGGTTCATTGTCTTCTGCTTTAGAGATCTTGATTCGAAAACACTAGTCACAGAGCATTTTTGTAGTATCATCGGCCATCCCACTCGTCTAGTTTTGTGACAGGGCAACACGGTCAGCACGTGTCTGTCTGTGATCTGATATCTGGGTGCTGTAATTCGTAGCTGATTACTGTGGAACTTCGACAAAGTTTCTGTCTTAATGAGTGGTTTATTACTGATTAAAGTTAACAGATGTAAGTCGCAATCTGTACGCAAAGAAAGAACCTCCCCACAGACTCGCGGGGACCTACACGTACACACACACACACACACACAAACACACACACTCTCACACACAAACTCTCACACACACACACACACACACACACACACACACACACACACACACACACACACACGGGTATATATATATATGCATATGTATTTAAACTAAACATATGAACATGACAAGATGAACATTTCGCTACCGTATGCGTAAAACCGATGTCCGTCAACATCGCTTTCATTTGGTGAAAGAGATCACGATATCTGTCTTTTTCGATTTCGTGTCTGAAGACAGGTTCAGTGGAATCACCACAACGTAATATCCTGGAAAATGCATGCTATAAATTACAGACTATAAATACAAACATAGATGCAAAATATTCCAAGGATAACAGAAAGTATTCTAAAAAATTACAGAATCATAAATTCAAAATATTGACCCCTACCCCCCACCAAAAAAGAAAGTATCATCATCCCCTAATTAACATTCGTTTCAAATCATTCGCAGTATGCACAACTCCGTGCCCCGTAGTTAATGCTAAAGGGGATTTTGGTAATAGAAATTAGTGCTCGGATTAGTTAAAGATGGGAATCGGAATGTCTACCCAAAGAACCACCACAACACGCATGTGCGCGCACGCACACACATATACACACGCACACATGCATACACGCAAGTCCTGTTAGTAATAAGAGCACAATACAGCATTAGTAAAGTGCTCATTACCATTTATACTAACGTGATCAGAATTACGGAAAGGCATCAATACCTACACCAACATTTAAATCAGACGAATCAGACAAGATTTCCTCCACACGACTAGTACAGTACTATCA
Organism: Lanistes nyassanus; assembly: GCA_004794575.1. Lineage (NCBI taxonomy): Eukaryota > Metazoa > Mollusca > Gastropoda > Architaenioglossa > Ampullariidae > Lanistes > Lanistes nyassanus. The sequence goes on along the minus strand of SMGT01002116.1, from coordinate 292,002 downwards.
CCACCATGAACAACGCAACAGAAGCACATGTGGTCTACCCAAAGACTTAAAAGAATCAGAATCTACCTGAAGGAGTTGGCATCCCCAAGTCTGAGGCGCGTTAACTCGGCTTGGGACAGGCCTGCCAACAGCGCGTAGAAGACATGGAAGTTCTTCTCCCTGGGGTTTCGCGTGGTCACGCGGTAAGTCTCCAGAAGAAACCCTTCCAGCCGAACTGGCGATCGAAAAGTGTGAATATTGGAACTCGAGGCTGATTCGAAGATTATTTCAAAGGATTGGTCGATTACCTTTCTTAGTTGCACTAATTAATGATTACTAAATCCTCCATCATCGCCATCACTGGAAAAACGTTCGTGTATTATTGTTATCGTTAAACGCGGTTCCCAGAGCACCAAACGCCGCTAAGAAAATTTCAGAAAAGCTGATGCATCCAAATCAATGTTCGTTCGTTCGTTCGTTCGTTCGTTCGTTCGTTCGTTCGTTCGTTCGTTCGTTCGTTCGTTCGTTCGTTCGTTCGTTCGTTCGTTCGTTGAACTCTCACCCAGCAGCTACCTCTATCCCTTTGTGGAGAGCAATGCAAATTTTAAGGTATTCTACTTTTAGCAATATATTTATAGGCACAATGTGCTCGAACCCGGGCACTGTAAAGGGAGAAATTGTCACAGGCGCTAAAGCACCAAATCTACAGGTGCAAGGATTTAAATTTTGAGAAAAAGGAGTTATTTCGGTGTATTGATATGGAGACTGAGAAAAGCGAGTGTGCACAGGGACTAAATCTTCCAGAGAGCCAGGTCAGTTGAAAGTGGCATTCAAATTCAACACCAAAGACCCAGTCACTCAAAGCTCTGTAAATTGCTCACTGGTTGTCAACTTCTTATATCTCGTTATTTACTGTCTCCGATAGCCGGCTGTTTGACGAGTGAGTTATCTGCCAGCATTCTGGCATGTCCTCGTGTTGGCTGTTTGGCTATTGCAGCGAGGGGTGAATGAAATCACTTTGCCTGTGTCAACAAGACGGGAGCGAAATTGGCGTGGGGTTCACGGTGTGAGCAAGGAAGACCAACTCACAGACTAGGGGGTAACATGAACGGGGGTTTCGGCAGTATGGCACGTCGGGACAAATCTCTCTCCTCAACCCTCCAAAAAGCTCTTAAAACTGAGCCGCCATGTAAGTTTATTCTGCTCTTGCTATAAAATTCGCACCACTACCCTGGCTTGCTCCGAGCGACCTAGAAATAAACAGCAGCTAAACAGACGCAAAAGTTTTTACACCGTGTAGTTTTCCTGCCAATACGTTTGTTTAAATCCTGATTTTTTGCGTCGGGGGTGAACAGGCCGTGATAGCGCCGCGAACGTTGACTTGATGTACTGATGCTCCCCCTTTCTTTTTTAGTCAAAAAACAGTTCTCTGCTTCAGATTTGAAATAATTAAGGTGTACACACAGAGATAAGAAATCATACTTTAAATTGTTGAGAGTCCTGCGCCACTAGTAAGCTAATGCGTTTCAGATTTGGATTGCCTGTGTGTGCCGTGTAGGACATGCCGTGGTTACCTGCATTCATTCCCGTCTTTTGTACCCAACGGGATGTATGAAAACCAGAAAAAAAGTTGCACTTCTGTCTCGTATTCGAAGTATGATCGGTAAACACACACACACGCACACACACACGCACGCACGCACACCCACGCACGCACTCACACGCACGCAAACACGCACGCAGTCATACAACACCTTCACACACACGGTTACACAACCATATTGCTGCTTACATCTCGACTCCCCCCCTCCACCCGCTCCATTGGATCCGAGGTGCACTTTATTTCTTAGTTCTACGTTCAACTTTTGTGGTAGTGCTCGCTGCGGAAAATGTAAAGATAGGTAAATATCTCGGAGACGTACATGTACGAGGTAGCCCGTGTTGTGGACTCTTATTTATCGCTCAAAGGTCACTGACATGTCCGGATCCAAAAAAACAAACGACCGGTCCTTATCGGAAAGGGAAATCACGAAAGAGTATCATCAAAAGGAATTTAAGCGTTCATGCTAAATGGCAAACTGGTTGGCTTTGCATACATTATTAGCATTATTCATTTCTTTAGAATGCTTATTCCATATGATTCAGAAACAGATTCAGGAAAGCATTACTCTCAATGTATCAAAATACATTTTGCATAAATATGTTCTAGCATCCATTTACGATGGGACGGAACGTTCTTTGCCGACTGTGTGCGTGTATTTTTGCCGACTGTGTGCGTGTATTTTTGCCGACTGTGTGCCTGTATTTTTGCCGACTGTGTGCGTGTATATTTGGGGACTGTGTGCATGAATTTTTGCAAACTGTGTGCGCGTTCTTGAATGTTGTGTGTATGTATTTATGAAAGCATAAATAAAATAGTAACATTTGTGAGCAGTTTTCACTCAAGAAATTTGCAACACCTGAGGAAAGGCAAATAGAAATAAATTGCACCAAATATTTAAATATTTTTTATGAATAAACTGTACCAAAACCTTTATAATAGATTTTGTTCTTACTGCCTGAGCAAAAAGCAGAAAGCCTCCTTTGCACCAGCAACTCTGAAATCTTGGGAAAATTATTACTCAGCTGCAGAAGGAAAAAAAAACCTCAGTAAGTCATTAGTTGGACTTTCACCCCTTGTAAATCTTCTGCCACAGAGTTTCCTCGCCAAAGGGCTAGTCTTTAAAAAAAATTCGACATTTGGGCGTAACAAAATCATTCCATATAATTGAGATCAGGAAAAAAGCCAATGACTAAATCAGAAGTTATTTGCATGTTGTAAATTTCACTGAGTCAGCTGTTTCGGGAGATAAGGCAGGCGGAGTCTGATAGATTAGTGGGCTCTTAATATTATCTAGCCGATTCACAGGTGATATTGGGATGGAAGATTCACAGAGGAGAAAGATCGCACATTGGTTTCCAGAGTTAACAGATTTTATTTGGCTGAAGAACAGTGTAGAATAAGAAAAGCTAATTAAATTAGTAAGCCGAAAACAGTGGATGGAATGAGCGTAGGGCTGGAATTTTTTTCGACACGAGAGTTCCAGGCAAGCACGCGCAGACAACCTTTCATCCCGTTTAGCGAAAAGACACAGCCTTGAGCTTATACACGAAAACATAAGTCCTATGTAATACACCTAATACCCAACCCTAACCCTAACCCCTTCATTGCAAGAAATAAGGTGCATCCACATGTACAGGTTTGAATGCTGCGTTTTTGCAAAGTACACACATCCGTGATTTGTCTGCCAAAGTGCACCTGGTCTTTCAGTTCTTTAGAGCAGTATATACTACTTACCCGAATGTGGCGAAGGTCACGTGGTACAACACTCACCTGAAAGGATTCGACCGTTGTCATAGTCCAGCTCCACAACCTTTCCGAAACGGCTTGAATTCTCATTCAGCGTGGTGGTGGCATTCCCAAATATCTCCAAAAGCGGGCTCACCTGGAATGAGAAGCATTCCCAGCTACTCACTGACTACGCGTCCTATCATCGCCATACAGAAACAAATCCGACAGAAGAGGTGAACAGTGAAGCGCACAGGTGCAACAGGGACTCGACTGCCGGTGCTGCTGCCTCTGATGATGATGATAGATGATGATGATAACGAAGATGACGACGAGGAGGATAAATGACGACGATGACGACATGATATTTATGACGATGACGACGATAGATGATGATGTTTATGAAGACGATGAGAAATGTTTAAGAAGACAGTTTATTGACTTATTCGTTGTTAGAGGTGCTGTTTTGACCTTAAACAAAACGTGCATAAGGAACAACTTCTGCAGATTACTCCATTAAAAATGTACAAAACAAAGTCTCTAGACCTCAGAAGAGGCTGAAGTCTCATCTGCTTGGGATGTTGGCTCCCTCTGGCGGTTATACGCATCTTGACGCAATGGGTTCATTTCACTATAAAATTTCAGGCGGAGTGTTTTTGGATGTGAACTACAGTAACTAAAGACAGGAAGTGTAAAACTCGTTGGCATAATCATTTCTCGTCTCAAAATCAGGGAACCCCAGCTACCCTCATAGTAGATAGATTTCTAAAAATAGCTGTGCCTTGGTGAACAGTTTTGCGAAGTTTTTTTTTTGGATATACAGCCTCATAGGAGTTTCGTGATTGGTTTTCTCCGTGACACGAGCACGGAGGTTATAATAGGAACTGACGCGAGTATCGCGAGATCTTAGGTCCTGACGTCAAAGACCAGTAAGCGACTGTAGTACGAGTTTTAACTTTAGTATCTACTTTGACTTGCAACTCTTGCTTCTGTAGAACTAGTTTCGGTGTCCTATTTGTCTTATCGGTTGTCCGTCATCACCTGATGAAAGCGCTTACGCACGCACGCACGCACGCACGCACGCACGCACGCACGCACGCACGCACGCACGCACGCACGCACGCACGCACGCACAATATGCGATCACAATACGCACTCAGCTACCTTTTCTAGACTGGCCACGGTGTGTGAGGCGACACCAGTCTGGGCCTGGTGTCTGCGGGTGTCTACGTACACCAGGTGTTTCAGAATAAGCTTCGTGCTTTCCGTCTTCCCGGCGCCAGACTCGCCACCAACCACCACGCACTGGTTGTGGGCGGTGGCCAGGTTTCTGTAGGCCTGATCGGCAACCCAGAAAATGTGGGACCGCAGGCTAGACCGCAGCCCCAGGACGTTGTAGTCGTCGTGGTGCTGAACAGCGTTATCGAGAACGCGACAGGGAGAAAAACAGAGATAACAGCAGGTTAATCGCCCTTCAGTTCAAAAACATCAAGTCCGCAATAAAGAGTGATATCAGTGAACACGGAAATCGACGAACAATGATGACAACAAAGTGCAGGAAGGAGCACAGAAAATTATTAAAGCAGATTTTGATGGACGGACGGACGGACGGACGGATGGACGGACGGACAGACAGACAGACAGACAGACAGACAGACAGACAGACAGACAGACAGACAGACAGACAGACAGACAGACAGTGAACATCTGCTTGTGATTTAAACTGTCAGTATCCATTCCACTCGACATCAACATCACGCAGTCTGCTGTGTTGGTTTGGGTCATCTGCAGTACAGATGACTTCACGAAGAAGTTTGCATGCGTAGACAATATTTCTTGAACAGGGTCAAGTTCGGAACTTCATTCAAGACTGTAAGGGTGTTAATGACACAAAGATTTAGGATCAGGATACGTTGAAACGAACAAGGATCTATCAGCGTCTATGCCTTATGTGAGCAAACATCTAGGAAATGTAGGGTCAATTTAGGGATTTGATTCAAAGCTGTAGGGGCGTGAGTGGCTCAAAGATTGAGTATCAGGATACGTTGAAAGGAACAAGGATCTATCAGAGGCTATGCCTTACGTGAACAAACATCTTGGAAATGTAGCCTGGCTTTGTTCACTTTTGAGAAGCGCCCCACCTTACAGGTGCATGTGGAGAAACGACCCATGTTGCAAATTCAGCGAACAGAAAAGATTGAGAAGGAAGTGAAATAAAATGTATTTAGAAACGTAACGTGTTTTGATGTTCAAGAGTCATTAACATTAATGAACCCCTAGGTTCCGTGCTGGGTCAACAAGCGAAGTGAAGAAAAGCTAAAGAATAAATAAGAAAGGAAACAAGGGTCAAAGGTCATTGCAGTTTATTGCACAAACTTACCTGTTTATCCGTATGATACTGGCATTTGTGAGTGTTTAAGTGTGTGTGTGTGTGCGTTCATGCGTTTTCCTGCGTGCGTACCTAAACCTAAGTAAGTGCGTGCTGGGGTGTGTGTGAGTGCATGCACGTGCGCTTGCGCATTTGCATACATGTATTTGAGCTGTGCTCGCTAGACATGGGCTGCTATCCGTAAACACTAAGAAGGCTAGATTTGATCTCATCCCTTGTTCCCTAAGACAGCAGCATTTTGGTTATGGCAAGAGCTTACCTGTAGGTTGTAAATAGGAAGATCTCTGCAGGGGTTCACCGCCACTAGCGAGTCACCCACGTATGTCTGCAAGAAAGGAAATCCTCCGCTTAACCAGCAGAATTAACCACAGAGATGACTGTTGTGGCTCCTCACATATCTCATCTTTTTATCCAATAAAATATGTAAACAAGAAACACGATTGAATACATTAATGTTGCATTTTTATAACGAAATTTCTCAAGGGTTTCAAAAAGTGTTTGCAAAACTATCAAGAAATAACATTCGAAAAATAACGAAGTGACACTATAGACAACAGTACTACGACTGGTCGGCCTGGTGTCAGTGTGATGTGACTGGGTGGGACTGAAACCAGTGTTGCGACAGCAGTCCAACGTGTGGCAGCACGTAAACTTTTCTCAAGCAATACGTACGTCCTGATATGCACATAGTTTTCGGAAGGATGTCAAAGAAAGCCCAACTATTATGATGCAAAGCTGGGACATTCTGTTACTATTTAAAATCAACTGCATAAGTTTCACTTAAACATTGATTTAATCATAACTAGGCTATTTTAAGTAAACAAACAGAGACTAAAGTTTATACCGGTGTGAAGTGGCGCCATATTTTTAAAAAAAAAATTCCTCCTCCAAACTGTGTGAACAAAAATCCCATCAGAAACTCTTTGATAAACAGGCTCTGCCTTCACTTACGTAGGGTTGATTGTTGTTGAACCGAGCTTTGATGTGCTGCAGCAGGATCTCGTCATCAATGTACGGAAGGTCTGCAAGGTCGTCGTCGTCACTCATCTGGGGTTGGTCAGCAGGTGACGACAAGACAGCAGGAAAATGGTTGACGTCACTGGGGTTTTGCGTCACAGGCGCGCGTGCGTTGGGGCGTCTTTCAGTCGCATCTTCAGCTTGTTTTTCTGTTCCGGAAGACCATGCCCGAGGATGAGTTTCTGCCACCCTTTTGTGCGTTTCGTTAAGACCGTACTCCCTCCAATTACAGGACAGTCCGAGTGCCGGAATTCCAGCCACTGGACTGCGCAGTTCCTTCATTTCACAGCGGTCGCGATTATCGTGCCTGGCTTTAAAAGAATCTGTCTCCAATGACCTGTTTGTGTTTGGACGGGGATTGTTACTCAGCTTATATCGCTCTTCATCATTCAGATGGAATTCAGAAACAGCCAAACGTCGATCACGCGACTGTGCAGCAGGGAGGTTATGTCCCCTGACCAGCGAAGCGCGTGAGTGCGATGAATGACTGCAGCTGGCTAGATTTCCTCGACGGTAGTCGTTTGTAGCCAAAGTTCTGTTCAACATCGTCGACCCTGCAGGTTCCAGACCTGAACTGGACTCTTGTTCTTGTATTTCCCCTCTGGGAAATTCACTCTGAACAGGCAGTCGCTAGATGCATTCCACCAAAACCGGTGTTGTGTTCGCCCTCGGAACAATCCTAGCTAAACTTTTCACGGGTGGAACGCAAGTGCCTTTCTTGTCTAAACATCACTTTGCGAACAAGAACGCTTCTCCGAAGCAGACTGTAACCTAACATTTTCGAAAATCAAAGTCAAGAAAAGAGGGATTTTCCCGTGAAATGCTGACATGGTTAGAGTTTCGACTTCTGTATTGCCCCTTTCAAACTCTAGGCTGTTGAACCTGCAAAATGAAACAAATAGGAATGGAAGAATGAATAAATAAATGAATACTCTTTCTCCTTGTTCTAAAACAAACACCGGTCGATAGAACGAAGCACAAAGAGATTTACGTTTATGTACAGCGAAAACAAGATTGCGAAATTATAAAACAACGACGGTTTGACATTTAAAGAGCAAGTAGTATCTCGGGAAAAAAAGCAACGTCAGATATACCCGATCCACCATCTTTAAGCAGCAAGGTCCATGGTGAAGTGTATTTAAAAATAAAACCCGGAACCAGATTGTCAGATAACGCAAGACATTTCACACAGCATCTGCCTCTTTTGTTGGGCGGGAATCTACCAGGTAGCTGCAACAAGCACGCGCTCGCCCTCTTGAGGGAGCCGATAGCTGGGCTGCTCTACATCACGGCTCCAAAGACCACGGATCTGTAATCTTTGACAGGACTACAGCAGACGATAACGGGGTGCGTCAATCGCTAGAGATGCTGGAGATGCAACGCTATCTGTCGGGTTAGAAATTCATCTCGTGTGGATGATTACTGTGCATGTGCACAATAAAGTTTTTTTTCCTCAGCGCTTCCCGGGTTCAGGGTTTTCCCTTTTTAAGTCTGGATGTGGGAAAAGGGAATGTGTGCATTCTGTCAGGAGAAAAGTAAATATACTGTTCCAAGAATTGAAAGACGATTTGCACTTTAGCAGGCAGGTCACGGACGTTTGTAAGAACACAGCATCCGATCCCATGTACGACATTCTCTCCCCTTTTAAAGACTACAAAGAAAGTAAAGTAAATTCAGGACAGGAAGCATCAACATGTCCATCTTATTGGAAGATGTCCTAATTCAGAAGTCAAGTTTATTTCGATAAACAGTATGCTGCTATGAATGGCGTATTTTGATCGTCAGGTAGACAAACACGAACACTAGCGCCTGAAGCAATCCCGCCCCTTCCCCCCCAAAACAAAATCTATCGACCAACGGGTTATTGATTTGTGATGTTGAATGTCCTGGCAAGATTTATAATGGCCAAATGGGACAGTTGAGCATTGTATTCCATAATCTCTAAATGATATGCTCGAGTGGATGGCCGCCTGTGAAAACCGGGAAATTTGCACGCTCTCCATGTCTCTCGTAAACACTCTTTTTATATATTTTTATCTCAGAAACGCCACGGGAGGCGCTTGCTGGTGGAGTGGGGGAGATTTTACTACTTGCCTCCAGTTTCCCAGTTTATCTTCCCCCTCTTTACCTCTACAGCAGTAGATGGTCAGTAGATGAAAATACAACTTTATAAACAGTGAACGCAATTATGTTTCAAAAACGCCATAACGTGAGTAAAAGCTAACGGTTAACTAACTAAACAACTCCAGCTTACCCAAAGGAAACAACGAACAGCAGTTATCTGCACCTTGACGTTCATCTATAGCTCAGGCCTTAGGTCTTTATAACAGAACGAATTAGCTTGCCAGTTCGGTGAAATTTCTGTTACAAAAGGCTGTTATCGTGGTGGAGAAAACGATCGAACTCTTTGCAAACTTCCTTCTAACATATGCTGCTGGACTAGCAGTAGGGTCCAGCTACCCGTCTTCACTTTCTGCGGTGAGAAGCAACAAATATCGTTTTGACTGCAAGCAAATGCACAGCGTGTAACTGAAGCTACTTCAAAGAAAAGTTCTACTGATACTCTGCCCATACCTGTGTATATTAAAAAAAAAAGCTACTGCAGTTTTCAGCCATAGAGATAAATCGAAAACAGATGTCTTACTTTCTAAAGAGATAAAAAAAAAATAAAGTTATTAAAAGGATATTAACACCGGTTGTAACCAGTTACTTTTGTAAAAATAGAAGGATGTCCTTCGCAAAATGCAAACCCGTAACTGTAGTGAATACTCTAAAATCGCATATCTGTGTTTTTTTCTGTTCATCTTCATCCTCTCACGGAAAAACAAAAGTGTTTTAGGAAGACACCCTTTCGGAATCGATTTCGCATGGATTTTGAGAGCAATAAAATTCTTTTACTTAACATCATTACAGCGCGATTAAAGAAAATTACAGCTATCTCAATCAAAAAAATCTATAAAAATGTTTAAAAGATCAGTTACCTCTCTCTTTAAGTGGCTTTTACTTGTCAGCGAGAGTACAGGAGCATAAGCTGCCTACGAGTGAACTTTCCTCGAAGGCCTGTCCCTCACAAGATTTCTCAAACTTGATATTACCAAGTAAAACGGTTATCAACATACTCGGGGCAGCGACATGCTCCAGTTTTATCTAAAAACGATAATCTTTTGAAATGTGAAATCCTGACTATCGTAATGCCAAATAACACTTAAATACGCACATACATGGGTGGGTGGGTGGGTGGGTGGGTGGGTGGGTCAGTCGGTCGGTCGGTCGGTCGGTCGGTCGGTCGGTCGGTCGGTCGGTCGGTCGGTCGGTCGGTCGGTCGGTCGGTCGGTCGGTCGGTCGGTCGGTCGGTCGCTGTTTAACATCTCGCCGTAATCTGAGTGCCTATCAGGACCTACGTGTTGCTTGAGACAAGTTAACAGGCTGGCATGTTGCATGGGACTGGAGTCGCAACACAGTCACATTATACCAAACACCGGGCCAACGAGTCCTAGTACTGTTCCCTACAGTGCCAGGCGTCTGGCATGGGCGCGACTAATTTTCAGTTTTCAAGTTTTGGGTATGACACAGTGCCCGAACCACCGACCTCCCTCCTCGGAAGCGAACGATTAACCACTAGACCACCGAGGCGGTCGGTATGCATAGAAATTTTTTTTATTCATAATCATTATCCATAATCATTGTAGAAGCTTTTGCTGAGCTTTACGGTCCTGTACTGAGCTGGGTCAGAGTCCCTCTCGATGCAAGAGACCTTAATGTTGGTATAATTTAAAACAGGAAAAAGACAAGTACACATTCAGAACCTGTTCTGACAGCCTTTCCTGCGGCGGAACACAGCTGCGTAACCTTTAACTGCGTCGAGAAGCGTCGCATATTGAGAATCTAGGTATCGTGACCAGGTATCGTGACAACTCCGTTTGGAGCAGTCGTCGCAACTTTGCACCCTTGACACCCGGATAAAAGACCCCGAGACTTTCTTACCTGACGAGGTATGCCTGACATAACCGTGCGTTTGGACTCCGGCCATTCATAACGCAACTATGGCTTTGAACTCCAGCTATGCTTGACATAACTCTGAACACTTGGATTTTAGTTTCTCCTTGTATTTCCCCCGAAAAAAAGAAAAAGAAAAGAAAAAAGAAAAAGAACTACCGTATCGGTTGCCTTCTGTGCGCGGAAACGCACGTTCTTGGGAAGAGGTCGCAACCTTGGTGTGGCAGCAATGTAAGGAAGCTGTGGCTGATACCAACGCCACGACTGCTCACGATGAACATCTCGGTAATGTCCAATTCAAAGGTAACCTTGTCCGCAAACCCAGGTGAATTCTGCCCAAGCCCGAACACGCATGGGCAGACGACTTTTAATTCTGCTTAGCGAAAAGACACAGGCTTGAACTTATACATGAAAACAGAAATCCTACCTAATACCAAACCCTAACTCTAACCTTACCCACCCTTCCCCCTTGCTCTTACTTATCCTTACCACGCTGCTCCCTCTCTTCTTCATTATACCTATTGCTCGTGTTAGGTTAGGTTAGGTTAGGTTAGGTTAGGTTAGGTTAGGTTAGGTTAGGTTAGGTTAGGTTAGGTTAGGTTAGGTTGGGTTGGGTTAGGTTAGGTTAGGTTAGGTTAGGTTAGGTTAGGTTAGGTTAGGGGTCTGGATGCCTGCGATCGAGAACTTACTCAAAACAACACATGCTTGCGCAATCTTTCGAGACGTTAAAAAAGCAGACGACAGTTTTTACGCACGACTTTTTGCCTGCCGGCATTCAAGAATCAGTCATCGGAGAGATTAGACATAGTCCACACAATATTATATCAGTTTAATGCACTACATAATAAAGAGATAAATGTTAATTTTTCCTGGGACCCTTCCCACGTTGGCATAAAATGTAATGAACAAGCAGATTGACTAGCTACACCAGCATTAAACCAAACCCTGGTACAAAGACCACCAAGGCAGCAGGCTTGGGTTATAAGCTACTTAAAACTTGTATTTCGCTATTTCATTACTACTTTAAAATGTTTATAGCTCAGTACATTTTCGCTACTTTTTTTTAAGGAACGACTGCATTTTCGCTGCTCTAATGAAAGGTAACGCACTACTCCTGTACAATATATACCAGAGCTAACAGTCCAACATAAAGTCGACGTCATAGACATTTACAATTTAAAATAAAAGTGTCAAATAAAAAGGTATAGCATCAAACACTCAAAAGTAATGAGAAAATATTAGGAAAGGTAAGAAATGTAGTTCTTAGGATTAGGGCTGGGGCGGCGGACCCAGCAAAGACAGCGATAACAGCTTACCACCACCGCAAGGACCACGGAGCAACAGCAGCCGGGTTGAAGGGAACCAGCCTGTACCGCCACCAGTCTAACCGCCACGACCACCCCGTTACCCTTCTCCCTACACCCGCTCCTCCACCCCTCAGTGCTAAATCACCGAAAGGTGGGAGCAATTTCCCTCCAAAACCTCCTCTTCTGTCCCACGCACGACACCTTGCATTCAAAACCACGCAGAATTAACTGAAAGAATTAAACTAATTTAACTAATTCAACTAATTTAGAAGCAAGTTAATTTTTTAATTTTTTAATTAGTGGTTTAAAGTAAACTATTATTTTTAATACGAAGTAATATTTCTTTGGTTTGTGTAAATCTGTTTCTCATACCTTTACCTATAACCAGGCAGAATAAAGTCCATTTCAGTATAGTTCTTCTGCATGATTTTTCGAAGGTATTCCGAAAATTTTGAAAACAAACTACAGTAAATAATAAGGGTCATTCTAGGCTGAAAATAAAAGGTTGAAAAAGCGGCGTGCCTCTAGCAAATACGTACGCTGAGTGTAAATCAAGAGATAGGTATAGAAACTGCAGTTTAGACAATGATAATGACAGATGAGATGTTTACGTGGGTAGCACTGCACACTGTTCTTTTGCAATGAGCTCATCTGGTGCAAAGGGGCCGGTCTGGTGTTGAGCATTTCGACACCATGCAATTCCTTCACTACTGCCTGCCATTTACACCGCTTTACGAAGTGGAAAAATGTCTAACGGCCCCCCGTGAAGTTTCTTGCTCAAGGATGCGTTAATGATGCATGGAAGTCTGGCTGTCAAGGCACAGACACACGCCGTATGCACGCGTTTTAGGATTTAGCTAAAGCTCCACAGCAAATGCGCGAGACCTCGGCAGAAGAATAATGGATACGATAAGGGTGGCCGTAAGGACCAGGAGGAGGAGGAGGAGGAGGAATGAGGAAAAGGAGGATATAATTTCGACTTTCAAAAGCACAGAACACGACCTTTATGAACAGATAGCAAGCAGACGTTGTCAGCAAGCTGAACTTGTCAATCGAGAGGATCAAGCTTTTACGACTGGCTCGTCGATACTTTCGGAGATAGCAGTTTGCTTTCGGTTATTCCCCTTTGATTTCCAATTTTCTTTTATCTTCAAGCCCGGTGTGATACCTTACACTGTAAAATACGAACATAGCAAGCTAGCGAGTGAGCGAGCGACAAAGGGTGGAGGGAAGGGAGCGAGAGGTGAGGAGTGGGGGGAACGCATCTTGCTCTTACTGGGTCCCAGCTTACTGTAAAGATGTAATAACAGAACACTAATTTCTTTTAAGTTTACGTCAAGTTACGCTTTACGTTAGATGCAACAACGAGGAAACAAAAAGTTAACTGTCTTTTAGGTTGGACGATGTAACGATGCAATCAATGTACTAACACCATCTCTCAGATCATCCAGTTGTTCTTTACATGAAATTAATGTACGAAAGTGGATGGCAATAGGTCCTTTCTGTTCCCCAGATACACGCCTTTAAAGAAGCGCATGAACACAAAGAGATCACGACGTCAGAAGACAATATACCAATATACCAATATACCAATATACCAATATACCAATATACCAATATACCAATATACCAATATACCGCGATCAAGTCCTCAGTGTTTCCCTGGAAAACCGGAAACATGTGGCATTTAGGATAACTTATACACAATAACGACATCACCTCCTTTTTTGTATTTTGAACTCACGTGAGAATGTCGACGTTTAGAATCTCGCATCTCGTGAATGATAGGAGCTATTCCACACACTGTCGGAGTTAGCATATTGGAAAGCGTGATATAGTAGGTGTCAGAAAAGACCTGATATCGAGTTAAAACATTCCCAGAGACTTCATACTTTTAACGATCAGATTTAACATTTCATATGCATTTGAAATATTGCAATATTTGTTGCTGGCAAGTGCGATGAACAACACATGGCTCTTCTAAACTCCATTTACTGAAGTGATTTCTCGAGAGGGCTCTTCGCGCCGATTCAGGGACCGCCGCCAGTTACAAGGGTAGGGTGGGTAGTCTGGAATGGGGGTGGACAGACGAAGGCGTTTCCCTCCTGTTCCTCCCCGTTTACTTGCCAACGCTAGCGCTTTCTGATTTTACGCGATCCGAGATAAAGCACTGTAAAACTGTCAGATGAACTGCACGCACAGCCGAAATATAATCAACGGAAATAATGTTAGTAGGGTCAACAACAGGTACCTGTGCACTTGCTCCTGAAATGCTCATTTTATTTTATTTTCAAGATCGTTTTTTATGGACGTTTTCAATAGTTATATTGAACTTTGAACTTGTGCTGGGAGGAGCACACGTGCATCACACGAAGGAATCGATTATTACTGTTTTACTGTATGATTCATAAAAGCAGTTCTAAAATGTCTTAAAAAACTCGAAGTCTCGACGATTTCAAAGAATAAAATAGAAGTGGTGTAACCATCTGTCACCGCAGCGAGCCCCTGAGCGACAAATCTTGAACGAGTCATTGATTTACCCTCATCTTCTGTTTAGTGAGGGCCTGTTAACGTCAGGTTAGCAAGAAAGGTTTATCATGGCTGCACAAGGAGGAGATGAGAAAAAAAGGACAGGAGGAAGAGGGAGGTGAACGTCGACAGGGAGGAAACCGGAGCTCCCCCCCCCCCCCCCCCGTTGACAAACCTTGTTAACAGGTGCCACATGTAGAGAAAGAGCTTGTGCTTGACACGAAATCCGAACCCACGACCCGTGTTACCTCTTTGCTATGGGCCGCCCCCCTCTGCCTAGTGAAGCAGAAAAGTAATTAAAGACGGAGGTGGAGGGGACGGGGGTCATTTTTGACGTACCTATCAGTTAAGGAGAAATAACGTGTGCTGGAGCAATATGAGTTAAAGGACTTGATTTGAAAACAGGAACATTTTACTCAAAGTTTTTTTCCATCCGCCGAATAAAGCCTGTGGTTAGGTAGGTTGGTCTGTTTTATCTTTGCAGCAAGACACGTTTTTCAAACAAGTTATGGAGAGGGAGGGAAAGGTCCACTGCTTGGATGGGTTGCACGGATTGTCCATAAGAACGGTTACAAGGGCAGTTGACTTTTTGTAATTTACACGAATATTTACGTGAGGACTGCAGATGTGAATCCGAAAAAAGGTGTAGCATTACCATAAATACAATGATATATATATATATATATTATATACACTATATAAATTAAGATAAATAGGAAGCAAATTAAAAAGGTAAAAGGTCTACCCTCTACATTTTAACGCGTTCAGACCAAAGAAGATGTTGTGCAGCGGGTTCACTCCTGTAAACTTTCTTCTCTCTCCCTCTCTCCAACCCAAGGAAACGACTTTGTCACAGGCCTTCTACCTGTTTATTTGAGGCCACCGCTGCTGCTGCACACCTTCTCTTCTGCCCACCTCCCTGCCTCTACTGCCCAGTCTCGGCTCTCGTGACGTGGCGCGTTACATTGCCTGTACTGCCTCTCCTCGCTTCACCACTACTCTGAGGCGTCCCTTTGTCCGGCCCTCACCCTGCTTTTACCGGGTGCGAGAGAGCCACAACGAAGGCATTACCAGCTACACAGAGCAGCCAGCGGGTGGAAGTGCGGAGCGTAGCACATTTTGTGTTTGTTACGCGCACAAACCTCAAAATAACAGACCTAAGACTATATTTACAGAAACATTGAAAATATGTGATGGATAGTGTGCGCTCTGCTCTTCCTGTTAGTGTTAAGGAAAGTTAAGCAGAGTGAGAAGGAAATAAAGATAATTACGTTAAAAGGCAGTTAAACTAGCTAATGTGAATAGAAAAAGATAAGAAAAATGACTACAAACTAATCTAATCTATTAAGACGTTGGGTGAGTTTAGTATCTACTGAAAGAGTATATCAAGTAGAATTCGAATATGTTAGTTGTTAGTATCTGCGACTGTCCTAGAAGGATATAGAAACGTTTTAAGAGAGTGAGCCTAGCACAGCATGCTGTAGGATGACACAGTGCGTCACAACCACGGTTCGCCGGCAGTACTCGACCCATACCGCCCCCGGCGAATGCTGTGGCTGTGAGAGTGATGGCCAAAACCATCTCCGTGATGGCTGCCCCCATCACAAAGACAATAATTATAATTAAAGGGTAAGAAGAAATGAAGGAAGGTTGTTAAACTAGAAGTGTAGGACAGACTTCATGATGCATACAACACAACAAATAAGAAATCAAAAATGTCACGGCGCATCGTGTACCGCTCCCCGCTACAATCTCTGTAGATCATTGGAAGCCAAGAGAACACGCTGCTCATAAGTCTTTCCCTCTCAAGTCTGTAACTGCACGTTATGTCAGGTTGGCGCTCCCGATAAGACATGAACAGAGAGTGAACAGTCGTACTGCATTAGGTTCTTCCATGAGACAAAACGGATCGCATGCGCTAGTAGAACATACAAGGTAGAAAGACACGCATATATTCGGATCGTGTAACACCAGTCTTCTCTAGGAGCAGACAACTGCTTGTGAAATGTGAAAGTAAATTTTAAAAAAAATTATAAGATACTTGCTTTCTGAGGAGATAGGCTGCACACGATAGGCTACACACGACAGGCTGCACACGACTCGAATTACTTTCGCTTACTGAAGGCAAGTATCCGTATGTCGACACCCTTCTCTTTACGCAAGGTAACCGTCTCTAAACCTTTAGGTAGGCTGTAACAAAGACTATTCATGCAGTGAGCCATCAATATTTTCAAAAGAAGCTTCTTACTTCCTTGGAACTGCTCTCACTCCTCCTGCACCTAACCACTAAATAGATAACATACCTATTACTAGAAGATTCTAAGAAAGAGATTGCAAGCGCTACGTTTAAAAACAGAGGTGAGCCAACATTTTTAGCAGAAGCTTTCTACCTCCTAGCAAGTGTTCTCACTCCCACCGCACCCAGCCACAAAAGATGACATACCTGCTACTAGAAGATTACTAGAAAGAGACTGCGAATGCAAATCCACGACCTCTGTAGCCTCCGCGTCTCCGTAGTCTTGTGGTCAGTGCATGTTCAAATAAGAACTGTGCTGTTAAATTATAAGACGGCGACTTTTCCTGGTTCCTGTGGCAAGTCGTGGGCACACGATGAAACTCCAGCATTCCATCACGCAATGTTTTGTACCTAGGATAGCTGAAGTTTATACCCGTTACCAAGAAAATCTAGCGGAACAGGGGCGAGCACTGGTATCTACATCGTTTAAGTGAAAGGTTCATAACTGGAAGCATATATTCTTTTAAGAATAGGTTTTTGTTTGGTTTTCGTTAACTTCCAGTCTCAAACGAGTCGCTGGCTGAGACAAGTTAACGTGCTGCAACACTACCACCGTTGTCGCAACACAGGCTTCAGTCAGTCCCACCAAGTCATATTCTACTGACACCGGGCCAACCAGTCCTAGTACTGTTCTCTATAGTGCCAGGTGTCTGGCATGACAGCTACTAGAGTGACAATTTAAAAAAAAAAAAGTCTTAGGCATGATTTACCCCGGGCGCGAACCACCGATCCGAACCGAAGCGGACGCCTTAACAGTTGGACCATCATTATTAAAACGTCTTTCACTTTTGAAAATGACTTTAAAAGATTGTCCCCTAACTACTACTTACCACTTCTTAATTTCCAACTCATGAACAGGTTCCCAGTGCAAACGCACATAATACAGAGAATACTCAGAGAAGAATCCGTCATTTCTGCGATAGTAACAACATCGGCGATGAATACCATTATTTATTTTGCTGCGATAAATATAAGGCTGACCGAAGCAGATGGTTAACTCATTTCTACAGAAATCGCCCTAATGCTTACAAATTTCGTCGCCCAATCTCAACAAAAAGCAAACGACTGCTTACAAAGTTATCAAGTTTGATTAAAATCTTACTCAAAGATGCTCGTGGAAATGGATAACCTGTGCTGCTGGCTACAGATTGGTACTAGTATTGTTTATACTCATTTTGTTGCTAACTTTATGACTCCCTTAAGATAGGTTGCTAACTCGTTTATCCCGGCGAGTGTTTCTGTTGCTTTGTGGTACTGTTGCTTATGTCTTGTCTTCATACTCCACTGAGCGTGAAGGAAGACTAACATGAAATGCTACGCAAATCGAGGCGGTTCGATGATATCACAGGATCTTTTGTAAATAACTATACAGGACAGTGCAGGACTTGCGGCGTTTACACATCGTTTACTTATTCCTAAAGATGGCCTAGCTGGCCCAACGGTTAAGGCGTCAGCTTCCGAGGCGGGAGGTTCGCTCGCCGGCCAAGTCATACCTAAGACTAAAAAAATGACAATCTAGTAGCTTCCCTGCAAGACGCCTGGCGCTACAGGGAACAGTACTAGGACTGGTTGGCCCGGTGTCAGTGTAATGTGACTGGATGGGACTGTAGCCTGTGTTGCTATCAAGAATTCACTACAGAGTGCTTCTATTGCAGCTGCGTCTTTGTAGCGATGATCAACTTTCTAAAAGAAAAGCCCTGGAAGTTGATCAGGGGTAACAGGGCTAAGATGCTTTTACCACTATTTAGAGGTTTACGGATATGCCTTGTGGGTGTTGGGTTTGGTTAAAAATAGACGCGAATGCCAAGAAGCGAGCAGATGGGAGGGGAAGAACAAAGAAAAATTCTTCACATTTCCTGGCGCGCCTTTCTCTCGAAGTCTGCCTTTGTTGTTAACAACGCGTTGAAAAATGTGAGGACAGCTCAGACGACAACGAGAAGGAACTTCTATTGTTGTGTGAGTGGCTGTGTGTGGATTTATGAGAAGGAATGTACATGTGTATGGGGATGAAGAGAGTGCATGTAAAAAGGGTGTGCAGGTTGACTAGAAGCTTAAGTATGCTGAGTATTATCTGTAATGAAACGATTATCCTGGTTTTTATATAGTTTTAATTGTTAATGGTGTATTTCTGGAGATGGCTATTGAGTCATGTTCTGAAGGCTTGAATGGTGACTGAGTCTTTACGATTTCGTGTGAGAGTTTTTTTCTATATAAGGAATTGTTTTGCATGGCTGGGTTTCTGTGCTGCTAAAGACAATAACATGTACTGTATTCTCCTGAAAGTGTCAACATTACGGTAACGCTGGAAGCTTCGTTGAAACGCATCTATAGTAGTATCTAAGCTTAACTTCTGCACGGCATGTGCATTGTTCACGATAAATTGTTTAGAAATATTTTTGCAAATGCTCTTTTACTTGTTACTTTTTCGCTCACTTTTTCGCATGACTTTAAACAATAGATGACGTTTTACGTGGATGCATTTTTTTCTATTTAGCAACAACAGCAACAGCATTTCTACAAATGTTAATATTAACTTTATTATTGCTACAAAAGACGCCACTCTATCAGGGAAGTGAATGGCGACGTCAACACCAAAAAGATCAGGGTTTTCCTGTCATTCGCTCACGATCACATCTGGGGGTTTTTTTTGGGGGGGGGGGTGGCATCATCATGTATCGTTCATTTGTCCTCTGAAAAGTACGTGCCCTAACAGAAATTCAAAAACTCGTTGATTTTTAACCACAAGAAGTCAGCTTAAAAAGTTCCTTTCACCAGTCGTATGAAAGCCACAAACCCCAACATGTTAGTGTCCTGAAATGTTTTTTGAGTCATGAGCAGTCATGCAGCGAAATCCGGTAGATCTGTTTCAAACTCAGAGGTGCTTCAACGCACCCCTCTGCATCGGCGACAAACACGTGTTACTCACTTACTGCTATGCTAGGGGTCGCCCCTAAGACGGAAGGACAGAAGAGAAGAAAGAAAAAAAAGAAGGAACGAATTACAAGTGATCGCAGATCTGCAGATGCGTTGCAGCGAAGATCTAGTGTCCTAACACTACGTCATCGACATGACATCAAAGAGAGGCAACTCTCGCAGTTTCAGGGCTTATTGCGGAATGTTTTATCTGTCGAATGTTTGCTTCGGGCTGCAAGCTCGATATATTCGCCTGGCACTTGCAAACACATAAATAAACACCTACTTTCAGGACTTCTTTCATCAAAGAGTTCCCTGACAATATAAAGATTAAGACGTGCTAGTTCAGGTTTGACGCAAGGCTTATGGCGAATTGCAGGCCTTGAAAGATACAAGAAGATAACATTGTTCCTTGCGAATTAAACTCAGCTTACATGTATGCATTAATATGTTAACCAAGACGGGCACTCTCTTCCAGACCAGTCACACGACAGAACAAGACACAAGGAATAATTAAAGCTGCAGTGACTCGCGGCAATGATCTGATGTTTATTTTATAAAAGGGAACAGTTACAACCACAAAGAAACACGTACGTTAATATCAAAATAGTCTTATGCATCTGGCGATGTACCCTTGTGATAAATGCATGTATTTAATATCAATACGTTTCATAGTAATAAACGCAGGATAAGTTTTCCCACTACGGGCTCAAAAATTAAAACTTTTTTTCGGGTAATAGTTACAGCGATTGCGGGTTACAATTTAAATGTATCAATAGTACACAGTGTAGCCGAACTGCACTGCCTTCCATGTACAAGCAGTGGTTACAGAACTGGAAATTCCCTCTCTTGACACAGAGGTAAGTGAGACTATGGGCGCATTCTCACACATATTTACGCACTTGTATTCTGATGCACTGGCATAATGGAATCACCGACATAATGTAACTATTATTCTGGGATGCTGGCAAGAGGGTATTATGTTTTCTAAGTGGAGCGTTTTGACGATGCTTCTGATAGTACAGAAACCAAATCCCTAATGACACAGTATGACACAGTCTGCAGTAAAGGGGCTGGAGCAGCCTACGGGCTTGCCTGTTACAAACTGTGTGCATGCGTGGTCACATTGGGAGCAGCCTATATACGGGCTTGCCTGTTCCAACCTGTGTGTGCATGTGTGGTCACATTGGGAGCAGCCTACGGGCTTGCCTGTTCCAACCTGTGTGTGCATGTGTGGTCACATTGGGAGCAGCCTATATACGGGCTTGCCTGTTCCAACCTATGTGTGCATGCGTGGTCACATTGGTGCGTGACTGCATTTGGTCTCGACGCCTCTTTCCCGTCAGGTCTTTTGTGCTTCATAGAGAGTGAAAGTTGGTGAAAGAAAGAGAGGAAGGGGGAACTATTTTTTACCCGTTTGTATTTTGTGTTCTGTCGCGATCAAAACAGTTAGTACTAAGACTACTTGATACTGAGCGAATATTTAATACCTATCCAACTTGTGTGACGTCACATCCAGTAAGTGTCTGGCACACAGGTACACAGATACACCCACACTCACGTTCATGTGGATATGCAGACACGGAAAGGCAGGCATGTACCCACTGATCTCTCCCCCCGCATGCACGCCTGCCCGCACGTGCGCACCCACAGACCCCTTTCCCCGACCACATAGGCACACGTGTACTTACAGTCAAATCCTTTAAAAAAAATTTTAAAAAACGAGCGAAAACTATATGGGATACATTATCGCTGAAGTTTGTTACATGACCAAACATGATACGCAGGTCACCTCGACAGCAGTAATTAAAAACAAAGTCCCCGATAGCTGACCTAATGCTGACAAATGCAGGAAGCAGATAAAACTCAATAAAAACGAGGTCAAGGACACCTCACGCTGGTCGTGTCAGCACGCACATGAGGTGGAAGTCCACACCCTTTGAAACGCGATGGTAATCTAAAACGCGGTTGATTTCGGCGTGTAGTGCCCTCTGGTCCGAGGTCGCTGATTCAAACTTTCGAGTTGGGCCATACGCCTCCCGTGTTCTGTATCAAGCCTTTACTACCTAATCATTGACCAAGACAGACGTCGTTACGCCTGCGCGCAGGTTTCAAAACTTTCATTAGTGGCGAACACATTTATAGACTTTTTTTAAAATATGAAAGTACGCTTCGGAGCCAGACGTTGCACAAGACCAAGAAAAAAAATTTAAGTTAAGAGACACCATGCACGTGACGCTACACAACAAACGGGGATAACTAAGAGACACTATGCACGTGACGCTACACAACACAAGGGGATAACTAAGGGAAACCTTTGTGTCACGATGAC
The DNA here is from genome assembly GCA_004794575.1 of Lanistes nyassanus. Taxonomy (NCBI): domain Eukaryota; kingdom Metazoa; phylum Mollusca; class Gastropoda; order Architaenioglossa; family Ampullariidae; genus Lanistes; species Lanistes nyassanus. The sequence goes on along the minus strand of SMGT01002116.1, from coordinate 269,916 downwards.
CTGTGCTTGAGGTCTCGGGAGCAGTTCAAACGTTTATCAAAGCACAGAGTCTAGACAGCGAATACTAAAATACTGGCCACCGATGACTGATCACACGATGAAGACGAAAGGTGCCCCTTAACTACCTCCAGAGAAGCAGCGCCTGAAAGGATTTTTGGTCTTAGACTAGGATTTAGTCCCACCCCAGTACTTGTGGTGCATACACTGCGCGGAAATGTGCGTGTACATAAAGTGCAAACGCGTATATGTATATATATCTCAAGTAAATGCCAATATGTTTTTAATACGATGACGGCCAATCTCCGATAGCACATTGCTATTAGAATTATCAACATACAGCGTTTGTATAACTATAACGTTTCTACACCTCGTACTTCTATACTGATGTGAGTGAAACTGCAACTATTGGAATTTTTAAAAAAAATCTGTTTCTCATACTGAACTTCTGCCGCTCCTCACCCCGCACCTCTGACAGGCAAAGATGGAGTGGGAAACATGCAGGCACGTGCGGCATTTGTACATTTTACTACATGGAAATACCACGAAATGACAGTCTGGCTCGATTCGTGTTCCTCATTTCCGCATTTTTTTCGTACACACAGTTAGGTCATGATAAAAAGTATTATTTAATTCTTTCGCATTTAAAAGACTGAAACACTGGCTGGCTCTGTCTAGGACGAATGAGATGGAGGCGAAACAGCTTGGCACGAAGACGTTCTCAAAACTTCCATACAAGGACGAGTTATGGCATGTCAGTTATGAATCATTCTCTCTAGGAAGTTACAGTCTCTGGGTCCGGTTTACTGCTGCGGCCGGTCAGCAAGATGACTCTGCGAGGCAAACTCAGTTAACAGCACTCGACAATAAGGAAAACAAACAGCGAGCCAAACTCAGTTGACAGTACTCGACAATAAGGAAAACACGAAAGCTGTTGCAATCCATTCTCACACAAAAGTGGCTGCTTTGAAAACAGAGTGTTTTTCCATGATTGCTGTGAAAACCGATATTCCCTATATCTGAGGATGAAAACCTGCAAGAAAATCCGAAGACAATAGGGTCTGAATCCAGAAGTCGCTCCCTGAAAGGAGATGAAGTTTACTGTGGTTCCTCCGTCAGCTGAAGATCCTTCAATTCCAGGAAATACGGGCGTTTGTTTTGTATTTTCACTGGTTTGGGCTGGCAGAGCTCGGAAGCAGCGCAATATGAACAAGAATGAATATTGTCTGCATGTCGGCAACGTTTTATTGCAGACACACCCTTGCTTTGGTAAGGATTTTTGGGAAGTTCGCATTAATATTCTCAGCACGATGTGCTGTCCTTCACAGCGCAACTCACAATTCGTTTGGTTCTCTCGTGTCCTAGTTTCTTTGTGAGTTTGTCTTGAATATGTTTGAGGAGTTCGGCCGTCACTTAACGACATTTTACTCCTGTCGCCACATTCTGTACTATTCTGTTGAACACTTGTGGCGCAACAATCACTCTGCTGGAAGGCACTGTTAGTCTAAGACTGTGATTATGTCAAACAACGGAGCAGCTGGTATCAATAATTTAAGAGTAATAAAAGCTACATTGTTAATGTCAAAATGATGATCACGTTGCATTGTGAGGTCACGAATTTCCGCGCATGCGCTTGCGGCAACTTTTGCAACATTTCTGCTTGAAGTTGGAATGCTGGCACATGTTCATCAGCTTCACCACGTTGCAGTAATCAGAGTGGTCCCTGCAGCCTGCAGCATACCAATGCAATAATTTTATAGTCACGTAGAAATTGTTTTTGTTTGGAATTACTTCCGAGAAAAACATTTTTGTACAACAGATACAGAGATTGGCAACAAACAGGAAAAAAAACATATCTGATTTTTCAAAACTTGAAGAAGGAAATGAGGGAGAAATAGTCGACAGACGACGGAAATGGAAAAAAAAGTGAAGGGCAAAACCAGCCTGAGTGGAAAAGAAAGATAACAGAAAAAAGATACTCTTTGTCACACACGCTTTGCTTGTAACACTGCTGCTGTCACTATCTGCCCAGTAAGATACAATGAAAACCGGAAACAAGGGTAGAATTTATGTGAACGTTGTAGAAGAAACTTGAGAACTTGAGGATACTTTTATCACCCTGCTGCCACAACCGGGTAGCGCTCATATATGCGTGTGACGTGAACTCAGTGTTGTGAATATTAGCTTTACTGTAGCTAAGTCTCCGTTCTCCTGTGTTTTTAAAAACTTCATCACGTACTTTTCTTGCAGTCGCCTCCACAGCTTCGGGCCAGCTGTGGCCTGGCCAAGCTGTGACAGCTGCGGCCCGCCGGAAGTCCGGTGTGCTCCCAGATGCACGTGAGGATGCGCATTTGAACACCTTCAGTCCCGCACTCGGCTGAACACTGACAGTAGAGTGGAAAATTTACAGGAATGGACGAGAATTTGGAGCAGAGACCGGCATACATTTTAAAACTCCAGCCTACTCAAGTGTCCAACAAAAACGTCAAAACGCGTTCTCTAATAATTTTCCATTTGTTCATAACTAACTACAAAATCTTTTTAGATTAATAGGCTGTAGTTTGATCCTCGTGTAAGCTGTTCAAACTGCGCTAGGACTTTGGCACCCGCTTTTGGCAAGCTAAAGTGCGCTAGCTCATAATATGTCTTAATGAAGTCAAATCTATAATATTAATGTTCGTCATACGATATCTCTTGGACACGTTTGAATGGAAATCAGAACGGCAGAATGTCCTAACCTCAGACCACTCCGACGTGTTCCATATTGGACGACACATCGAATTGAAGCACGTTTGGGTGACAGAAGGTTTCAGGGTGACGTCACACAAGCCGTCACTGACGTAGGACGCGTTGCGCTCGGCTGTGCATCGAACTGTGCGGTTGAGAACAGACTGCCCATCGGCGACACAGTTTTCTACAGAACACTGTGCGAAAGAAAGTCACCCATCACACACAAAGTATCGTAATTCATTAAGTGCGATAACTAAGTCTGTCTTAAACCAAACGAAAACATAAAGAAAAAGGCATACAAAAAGGCCAGGCAGAAAAATACAATTTGCGGAAAGTATATGTTTTGCATTTAATTAATTCTTGGGACCATTCCTTCTTGGCACCATTCTAGATCTCGACCAGCTACATTACAAACCCCAACCTGCGACACACGCTAACCTATTCAGGTTGCCACCAGCCCTGTATACAGGTGACTTGCTTGCTGGAAACACGTGGCTTACACTTTACCTTTCCCGTCGAAGTCTGGAAGCTCTTAAAGGAACACAATGTCTCCCAATCAGACACAGTCTTGATACACTTCCATTTCACATTTGAATTGTATGTCATTTAATACCCTTCAGCAGCTAGCTGAATAGGTGAGTGGCAGGAGTCTTCAATAAATATTTTGCCTTTGCTTGGAAAAGGTGTCTGCGGCCATAATAAACATGAGAATAAAGCCTGATTTGATTTATTTTAATCACACCTTACAACCCCACAGTTATACGTAGCATTCAGGCATGGCCAGGTTCAATCCTACCGGCTGTGAGTGGTGAATGAAATCTTACCGGAGACCACTCGCCCACAGTCCACTTGACACAGGGTTGGACAGCGCACTTTATCGACCTCTCCGGCAGTCCTAGGCCGGCTTTCCGACACAGGGTGTCCGGAAACGATTCATAATAATCCTTGGTTATAATCTCACAGCTGACAGATCGCGTTTGGAAGCCTCCGTCACACGTGGCTGAACATGGAGACCAGTCACCAACGACCACCTGGGGACAGAATTTCGATACAAGTTTCACAAACTGTTTGCGCTTCGTGTTACACGAGTGTGGAGCTGTAGATGACTTTAAGGACGGCTGAAAAATCGGACACGGTGTACCCGTTATTTTGACAGAAAATAATGATCGAGCGTTGCAAACTACATATATTTAGGAGCTTTTGTGGCGTTTGTCTCTGCCGAAACAATGATTTGGCATGCAAAAAACGTACCCGCTTAAAATTCTACTGCTGAGACTTAAGACTGTCTCTCACCTGAAGAGGTCTTTGCTGACGATCATACGGGTCCTTGTGGTAAACAGACCTGTTCTCACTTGGATCCTTTTGGTATGCAGACGTATTCTCACTTGGGCTGTCCGCCAGGAAACCCAGCAGGTACTTCTCACGAAGGGCTGTTTCCTGGTGGCAGATGCAGTGATATTTTTGCCTCAGAAAATTTGCCAAATTCTCGTTCGGTTTTCATGGGCTATCTCTTCAGGAAGGGTTGGGTTTTGGACCTTGCTTAAGAAACGCTGACGTTTAATTAAAATTATGTCAAACACAAAGTTAGTGCACCTTGTCTGTATCTTTGACGAACCCGATAAAAATCGGAAATTTGTAGACAGGAAAATATATCTACGAGCCTGACCTGCAGGACGGAGTAGAGGTCAGTGAAGATGACCTCCAGGCCCGCGCGCTCGGGGCCCGCGACGCACGTGTAGTTGCCAGTGTCCCGGTCCGGCCGTGCGTTGGTGATGCGCAGTTTGCCGCTGCTGGACACGTGCGCGCGTCGCGTCTTGCGGATGGGCCTGTCGTTTCTGAGCCACTCAACGTTCTTCTTGCTCATGCCGCGCACGGGACACGACACGGCCAGCGACGTCCCGGGCAGTATGGCGGCCACCGTGCCGACCTTCAGGCGAACCTTGGAGAAATAATGAAAGGAGGAGAGATCATCATCATCATCATCATCATCATCATCATCATCATCATCATCATCATCATCATCCATCCATCATCATCATCATCATTGGAGGGTCCGGCGGACGTTCGTCCGGTTAAGAAAAGCCATAGTTTATACGCATTGAGCCTGCGCGTCAATATAAAGGGAGATAACTTCATTTATGTAGTTTAATGGTACCTTTTGTACCCCTCTTGTACCTACACTGCTTTTGTCATTACCCCCTCACACACACACACACATTTTCTTCAGACTGACTTACTGACTGACTGACTGTACGACCGTCCGTCTGACACTGGTGTGTGTGTGTGTGTAGATTCATTAAAAATGACCCTGCGCCCCCCTCCCCTTAAAAAACCGTTTCCTTCCCGACATAAGCTGGTGAGTTCATGTACTTTACAGATCGAGTCGGTGACAGCCGCAAACACACAAGTCACGGCAGCCCCAGCTGGCCTCACCCGCTCCATCTTGTTGATCTGGAAGAAGCGCATGTTCTGTCGCTTGATGCGGATGGAAGGACAGCTCCCCTCGTTGCACGGCATCTCCGCGGCAGGTTTCTCTGTGGGGGGACAGTTGTACTCGTCGATGTCCGTGGGCGTGCCGTCTGGGGAGACTCGCTGGCACACCACCGGCCTGAGCTGCACCCCGGGTCCGCAGGTGGTGGAACACTGGGTGGAACAGTTTGTGACGTAACAGGTCTGTCTCCAAGAGTGCTACCTGCCTACTGTTTGGTAGGTTTTTCTTTAATCCTATCTCCAAGCCACATATCTCACTAGTCAAGGGATTCATTGAAAATAATAATAATAATAATTTTTTTTTCGGTTACCCTTCAAAACAGATTCGGGCAGTGGGTGCCAACTGTGTGTCTTAGGGACTTATTTATATGTAGACCTGTGTATGAAGGTACAGCCACGCATATTGCGTAATGCCAAGAAAAGTAAAATAACATTTGAAATGGTAATTAAAGTCATTCCGATAATAAAATAAAATAACTTTCTTGTAGAATCGCGCTGGCGATAAGAATAATGCACATTCTTCAGTGATGGGGGCAAGCTGAAGGTCATGCGTACTCAGTCCTCGTGTTAATGTAAGGGAAGCAACTCTTCTTTCTGTGGTGTATTTCATTATGTCCGTTTTACCCCCCTTGTACTGCTATTGTCAAGGTTGACGAGGTTTATTGCCTCTTCAGTAGGTAGATCTAAATAATATTTTAAAAGTAAGACTCAAATTTAAAAGATGGTTTAAACGTTCTCTAGTGAGTGTACACGTCTTTTACGTTAATTTTCCCATACCAGCTTTGAATAAACTGATCTTGCAGAGTTCTGTCAACTGTTTTTTGAACCATTCGTTAGTACAAGGGAGATTGCTCCGAATGCTCCAGAAACTATTTAAACCAAGATTTTGGAGTAACAGACTGAATATAGCTGGAAGTATGCTTTCCTTTTTCGTGCATTTGCTACAGGACTCTGTATACAATGATAGAACGTTTATTATACTTGCTAGGGCAGACCAGAAGCAGTTCAAACCAGAACCATACATAACATCCCAGTTCGCCTAGAATTACGTTTGTAGGCGAAGACTTTCTCGGTCTCAGAATAAGTTTATAAAATCTGAATTATAACTTCAGGGATAACTCGTTTATTGTCGATTCTCCCTGTTTGCTGGCTGGCTGGACGTCCGTCCGTCCGACGATGGTGTGTGTATGTGTGTAGAGTCTTTAATTTAAAACAAGGGAACTGGACCAAGCTAAGACATGACACAGACAAAGACAATCTACATGTTTCGGGGCACTACCCCTTCATCAGGACGACACAAAAACGACGAAAAAACGACAACAACGAAAACAGAAGAAAAAGACTTAGCTTCAGTAGATGTGGCGCATGGGCTGTAAAAATTTAAGATAGATTTTACTCCAAGCGGCAGTCACCTGTTTTTCTTGCACTTTGTAGAGTCTTTAAAAATCAGTCTGCGGGCCCCCCCCTCCCCTTCAGAAATCCAGTTTCAGTTTCGACATAACGTGACGTGTTCACGTACTTTACAGATCGAGTCAAACATATCAGTGTTTACGCAGGACAGGGTTTACTTATAAACCCAGTGACCTCTGACTCCTCGACTTCTCACCTCTGATAGTAAAACAGCGGGACAGTACGGGGTTCAGTAAGTCCGGCTTCTCACATCGGACCAGTAGATTATGTCGTATGAGCCTCTCACCTCTGACCAGAAGCCGGTGGCCCAGTCCGCAGGGCAGAACTGTGTATTGCAGGTCCTGACGCGCAGTGGCACTGGTTTCTGACACATGAAGTCTGGAAGCGTCAGCACTTTGTCCGTCACGCTGCTGACCTCCTGGATGCACGTCACCTCGCGGATCATCACACCACCTCCGCAGGTCGTGGAGCACGAGCTGAAATCGCCGATGCGCCACCTGGCGGAGATACAAGACAACGTGCAAGACAGGTCTCGCTGTTTGTATCCCTAGGTTATCGTCTGTATGACAGACGACACTTGTGCGCGTGTGATTTTGTAGTCGTAGATGCACCCCATCATCATCTTTATCGCCGTCATCGTCCATTCTCTACACTAGGAGCATGTGCACCACGACCACAAACACCAGCATCGACAATAGCACCACAACAACAACCACGACCACGTCAGCATGCGCATTTGAACATCTTCCGTCCCACAGTCGGCTGAACGTTGACAGTACAGTGGAAAATAACACAAATGAAAACTGAACGTTGACAGTACAGTGGAAAATAACACAAATGAAAAAGAAGTCGCGGCAAGGACCGACAGACATTTGAACAACCAAACGGACTCGCGTTTCCACCACCACAAACGCCATCTTTAACTACGTGAGCACCCCATGAACCACCAGAAACACTGCCTTTAGCGGCAGAAGCACAACCACTACCCCGCCAACATACTTCACCACACCAGGAGCACCACCACACCCACTACCACGTTTACCACTACGGTCACCACAACACCACAAAATGGGGGCCACGTAGACTGACACAACACCCCCGTCAACACTAACACTGCAAGCCCTCCATCCCTATCACTGCAAGCCCTCCATCCCTATCACTGCCCTCCATCCCTATCACTGCAAGCCCTCCATCCCTATCACTGCATGCCCTCCATCCCTATCACTGCAAGCCCGCCACCCCTATCACTGCAAGCCCTCCATCCCTATCACTGCAAGCCCGCCACCCCTATCACTGCAAGCCCTCCATCCCTATCACTGCAAGCCCTCCATCCCTATCACTGCAAGTCCTCCACCCCTATCACTGCAAGCCCTCCATCCCTATCACTGCAAGCCCTCCATCCCTATCACTGCAAGCCCTCCATCCCTATCACTGCAAGCCCTCCATCCCTATCACTGCAAGCCCTCCATCCCTATCACTGCAAGCCCTCCATCCCTATCACTGCAAGCCCTCCATC
>SMGT01002116.1:227790-253359 GCA_004794575.1 Lanistes nyassanus | reverse complement strand
GGAAATGCACAACAGAATCGGACACCAGACAACATACACGTAGCAGAAAATATGACACGGAAATGCACAACAGAATCGGACACCAGACAACATACACGTAGCTGAAAATATGAGGAGAAAGCGTATGAGAAAATCTACAGGAAAGAACACAGGAAAATGCATGGGAAAGGGAGGTTACCTACACCACAGGACGCGGAGCACTGGGCTAGCCCCGCCTCCCGCCAGTGGTAACGGTCCTTCTGCGACTGGGTCCCTGTAAGGCAAGAGTTGTTTCCCCCGCAAACTCCACATAAATCTAATTGAACATCAGATCCCAGCTTGTAATCGCAGCCCACCTTCTGAAAAGGGAAATAATAATAATAATAATAATAATAATAATAATAATAATAATAATAAGATGATGATGATGATGATGATGATGATGATGATGATGATGATGATGATGATGATGATGATGATGATGATGATGAAGAAAAAGGCCTAATCTCCACTATGCAATTAAAATAATGAGATTAATGGCGTCTTCGATTTTACATTGTACAAGCAGAGATCTTGCATTTTCGTTTATTCCTCATTGGTGTATTTCTTTTTGACTAGCTGAAAATGCATTAACATTATCTTGGCTGTGCAAGGGTAGGCAATATCTTGTGAATGATCCAAAGAATTCGGTTACTGTTTAGGAAACACAGAGATGAGAGACAGACCCTACTTGTAGATGTGTCATCAACCTTCTGTACTCTAACAGAATTTTTGTTAACATCGAAGTCGCTTGTTAAATGAAAAGTCAGATTTCACAGTGAACTCGGCTTGACCTGCTATAAAACCCGAGAGTTGTTTTTGAGAAACCGATGGCCTTCACTTGCAGATGACTGAAACTCTACTTCATGCCCCAATCATGAACTGCGTAACAACTATTGGTGGCGCAGCTCTGTTAGCAAACGTGAAGGTATTCATCACTTCACATGTGTTTTATTTTGTTAATTCTATTACCTTACGTAACTTTTTGATAGGATATTGTATTTTTCTCTGTCGAGTAGCACAGTTAACTTTAAATTACACTTGACCTCGTAATTTTAAAAATCTTTTGTCGAACCGGTAAAGACGACTCAAAACAGAGCTGCTTCAATCCAGAAATTTCTGGTAGGCGCAGTTAAATTTTACACAGTCGTGTACACAGAAAGGGCTAAGACATTTTCTGACAGCGTGCATGTCTTTGCCGGAAGTATCTAAAATTGTAAAATTGACGCGGACACATTTGGAACATGTCAGGCTTTTCTTGGAGTAAACATGACTGTGTACACTTACAGCTGACTCACGACGTGTCGCCTACCTTCAATGTGTGTTTCATGACTGCTTCGTTTTGAGTCGTATCCACAGGTTCGATATACGACTGGCTAAGAACAGATAGTGTTATGCCAACAGCGAAGGGGTTAAAAGTACCGACCCAGCACTTGCCGCTGATGCACATGTCGAAGGCGTTGTGTTTGCAGCGCGTTCCATCCAACACTTTGGGTGCCAGCCGCACCACAGTTCTCGTTCCCTTGGCAATGCAGTAGAGGGCGCAAGGGTTCTTCCGGTCCGTGTACGGCAGCCAATCGTACAGCTTGCCGCCATAGGTGGCGTTGTTGTAGGCCGTGCATTGTTCGGATCGGAAATCCATTCCGTCTGGAGGACATACCTTTGAAGCACAAAGAAGAAACATAAGATTGTATATACAACCGTCCCCTTTCTTTCTTTCTTTCTTTCTTTCTTTCTTTCTTTCTTTCTTTCTTTCTCTGATCAAAATCACATATATACGTTTTACATGAAATGTGATGTTTGAAGTTCAGTGATGTTCTTCATCCTCATCTTTCCCCGCATCTTTGGAGAGCCGATGCGCCCCACTGACGGCTTTTTGGGGTGTAAATAATGTGGTTTAGTTCCTCATTCAGACAATGTATTTTAAAGCAACACATTGCAGGATAAGAAACAAGCTCGACCACAGACAACTCAGCAACCGGCCTCCGTTTCTCTCCATCCTCTCTGTCTCTGTTCTGCCACTGGTACTGGGTGTTCCTCCATGACCTTCCATTGCGTTTGTCGGGATTCTTTCTAGGAAGATGTTTAACATTGTGAGAGAGGGAGAGGGAGAGAGAGAGAGAGAGCGTCTTGTTGGGCTCCGATCGTAGTCCTCAACCATTCCCCTTTACTAGCGTTGAAGAGCACTGCACTGGTGGGTTTGCTGCTCTCCACTCACCAGCGGTGTTGATGCTCTGCATCTTTACAGTCCTCCACAGTGCTGCCTGCCACACTCTGTCAAAAGCTTTCTTGAAGTCTATGAGGAAATGTTGTTGGAGGTATTTCTCACCCAAACGGAAGCAAAGAGAAGAGAGGTGAAGCGTGAAGCCACCCACAGTCAGGTGAACAAAGAATCCACAGAAGTGCGCACCTTTCTTGAATTAACCCGCGCATGGGCAATAGCGTGTCCAGGTAGTGAGCAGTGTATAGCTACCTTGCTAAGGCGCGACGCGTACTGGCCGACAGGTGTGACAAAACGCGAGACAAACTGGTGTTGTAAGGACCGGGGTGTCGAGTGTGTACAATTGCGGTGTCCAGGGTACGGACAAACTCTCCGGGAATTTAGTCGTGGAGTGTAAGTAATGAGCTCTAGATGACGTCTAGGCTAGCTAGACCTTCGACAGTTGTTATCTGTTTAACGTCAGGTGTGGAACTTGAACTGACGTGACCCTTCACCTTGTCTGAACAAACATTGGGTTCACGATATGGCTGATGTTTTTGGAAGGAAAACAATAGAAGGGTCTAGTGGAGGGCACACTCACATGAAACTTTAACTTTAGATGAATGTCAGATCGCAATCCGCTCTCCTCTAAAAGTTAATTAATTTTCGTTGTTTCCCTCTACTGCTGACAACAATCGCATCGAAACGTAGAACTAATACACATTGTATGGTTTGATGTCAAAAACGAAAACTTACTTAGCTCTTGCCTAATATATAGTTCAGCCCATATATTAACCTTAAATTAAAATTGAAGCTAATTCTTGAGATGGCTTCATTTTTATGTACTAACGGGAGAAAATGATCTTGCCACATGCGCTTTCTGGGCAGAGGGTTACCCTGATGTGTTGCTAACAATGAAATACCCAGGCTCCATATGCAAGAAACATGAATAGCTTGCTTAATCCAGAATAGCTCCCATGACATGAATCAGCTCATTGAATTTCCTATGCAAGAAAACCGAATGGCTTAGTTTCCCTCGTTGCAATGTTTTCAGAGACAGGAAAAAAATCCGCTATTCTGGAATATATTTAGTACAGTTTACAAGCATATGGGGCCTGGTCTCTCAAGAAAAAAGTAATTAGCTCTCCTTATTACCATTCACATTCAATCAATTTCAACCACGTTGTCGGCCAAATGAGATAAAATTAGACTTTTAAATATAATTACACTATTACTAATGAGCTTTTTTATTTAAAAAACCCAAGAATTTGATGTGATTACACGAGAAGAATGCATTTTCCGTTAGGACCTGACAACGGCATGCTCTGGGGACAGAGCCATTTCTCTGGCATTTCTCGCCTGCTGTCCATAAGCAAACCTCGTCCCATGTGGCCGCTGTTCACGATGGGGTGATTAGTGATCGCGCGTGATCAGAAGACAGTTCAGGGAGAGCTGCAGAGGCTGGATCTGACAATCTCTGAGTGTCCTTACACCCGGTCTATTGTTCCCCGCAGGACCGCTCGTGCGCTATCACGCGGAGCTTGACCTCTTTCCCCCTTCACCTTCGTTTTTTACGGTCGCTGATTCCTTTCATCAAATTTTACGTCGCCCATCATCGGCTCCTATTTATCGCCGATGACCTTGTCATCAGCGGGTGAAACTTATGGTCGACGCACCCGCTGTGAAGGGCTTGGTGGGCGCTGTGCCGTTATCGGGCAGTGACAGCGTTCGCCGCGCGGCGATGAGCAAGGGTGGAGTGTGGGAGAGTGCAGTCGATGTGGTCGCGATGCTGACATGCGCTGTTCCGCTCTGTCCCCTGCTGTGAGCTGCACTCGGCTACCTTTTGTTAGCGTGGGAGCTTAGTGCTTTAACGACAGACGTCTCCATTTTCTCTTTTAATGACCAGTCCCCCTTAACTCAATTGTCCCCGAGGTTTTCAGTCCGTTACTGCCACTGTGGTCGCAAGGGGGACACAGATTTTGGCACGAGCGAAATAAACGTTGCTAGCAAACTACCACAAGTGCAGTAATCTACTTTACGTATTTCGAAAGATCAATTTTTGAACATAAATATAATTGTAGAATTGTACTAAGAAAATATTAAATAGTCCTTACTATTTGGTGTTAGAAGTAGTCACTGTATGCACTGTACGCGCCCATCGGTTTCTTCCGCAATGACCTCCCCTGTGGTCTCTATGTATCTTATAAAAAATGTAGAAAAAATCACCGATAAAACCTAATTCTAACGCAAGCTGAAAGAGAAATTTAAAAACTATAAAATGATTCCTACATGATATCCATCTAGTGTGAGTTCTGTGTATCCATGTGAATGCAGCAAAATGGCCGCGTGATCGTCTCGCAAACTAGCAAAGAAGATTCGGAGATCACAGTCATGTATTGTGTGGTCTAAGGGAAGTACTCGATAGAAACATGATTCCACTAAAAGAAAGACCAGTTACATCCCTTTTCGATGAAACACTTTTGGCTTAAAAATCTGTTTTTAAAAAAGTCGTCGCAAAACCTCATGCGATACGACAATACCGTTTACGACACTGATCCGTTGGGAAAAAAATCGGTAACATGGCAGACGACACCTAACGACTCAGTCAACGAATGGGTTGCAGTCTAGTGCAGTCCTACGTAGTAAGGGTTTAAAAGCGTTCGCATCTGAATTCCATAGGAAAGATCTGCTCATTATTTTCTCTAAGTGAACGTAGACTCTCAATTGTATGCACCAGTCTGCAAAATTTCGGTATTTACACTAGATGTCTGTCTTTACGTAAACGCATGCATTTTAATCTAAAAGTTCAAACTGAAGTGTCTAAAAAAATGTTGAGCACAAAACGTATTTTAACAAAAATTATAGGATTAGGGCAGCAGTAGGAGAATCCAGCAGGGACAGCGACAAAAGCAAACTGCCAGATGACACCAGAAGTAACGACAGCCACCCTGAAGGATACCAGCCCCTAGCACCACGTCCAGCGTCCACAGCCATCGTATGACCCCCTCTTTGAACCCCCTCCGTTATTGGAAAGCACTTTCCCTACAATACAACCAAACTGAACGTAAACGCACATTTTCACGCAGTATATGGAAAGCATTTAGGAGTGGTGAGGTACTTCAGCCCTGTCGTGCATTTCCAAGGAACAGTGTACCCTGGAGCAGAGAAACGTCAAAGAACTAACTAGATGTTAAGCGCTTGGGCTTCAGTTCTTGAAGACAAGCGTCACAGGGAAAGAGATGCGGCCGACAGACGCTCGAAGTGTCCTTCGCGTCTGCTAAAAATTAGCAGACTGATTAACTGTAACAACAACATTTATTTATGAATACTAAAGGATTTTGGATTTGGTTATTTTGGAGCTGGGTCCTTTTCATTGGTGTGAACCCCAAACTGTATTTTATTGTAGAAGGTGATAAAATTAAGTTGTCTCGTGACCTGTTTTAGGTTGTGAGGGAGCAGGGCACGTTAGGTGTCGTCTGCCATGTTACCAATTTTTTTCCCCAACGGATCAGTGTCGTAAACGGTATTGTCGTATCGCATGAGGTATTGCGACGACTTTTTTATGAGGCCCTACTTTTCCATGGGCCAGCATCGTGAGGGGGGGGGGTGGTGTCCATCTCTCTCTCGCTACCTCACATACAGCTCCCCTGACCCAGGTACCCATTTCACAGCTGGGTGCACTGGGCGAAGTGGAGTGGTGCAGTGTACGGGTATCGAACCATTGACTTCAGTTTTGGAGGCCCGCGCTCTGTCCACTCGGACATCCGTTTCCCCATAGTTTCTTGCAGCCTAAAGTATTCTGCTCACACGCATTCACCCGGCCTCAAACAAACGGGCATGCACAGAAACTCGTGCGCGGGCACGCGCACACTGACCTGGGTGTTGCAGGTGTCATAACGGTAGCGGTCCCCCTCACAGCCCTGGCGGCTGTGATAGCTTCGTATGCACTTCCTTTCTTGATAGGTGGCGCCACCATCGCAAGTCCGGGAACACTCACTCCACGCAGACCACTCACCCCAGTAATCGCCCTTTGCTGTCTGTAGCACCTGCAACACAGAAACTGCTCGATAGTAAAGTTGCCCTCTTTTGTTCACTGATATCTTGTGTGTGTGTGTGTGTAAGGGAGTGAAAAGAGAGGGAGGGAGACAATGCGTGCGCGCGTGCGTACAGTAACGGTGGTTGTTTCTTCTAAAAATAAAAGTATATTGACTAAATTAGCGAATTTTGTTAAGATATTACTCAGTACAGTGCGTTAAAGCAAACATACACTTGGGTGTAGCGCGTGTAGGCTCGTGTGTTCTTAAAATGTCTTGTGAATGTGTGTGTGTGTGCGCGCGCGAGGTGAGAGTGTGCGTGTTTGCACTGGTATGTGCCGCAAAGTTTCCAGATTCTTACTGTAGCGTGCCTGTTTGCTTAAATATTTATGCTTAAGAGAGTGAGTATTGTCGATCAGTGCTACTTCCTGCAACAATCGCTGGAGAATTTTTTATTTTGTACTTCGGGTGAACTGTTATGTATGTTTTGTATCTTTTGGGGTTTTTTTCTGAATGCCTCTGAAGTGAAATAATAAAGAATCCTTGAATCCTTGAAAGTGGACACGAAGGAGGGATATATATATATATCTCGAAGAGGTCTATGTCACCTCGAGGTGTGTGTGTGTGTGCGTGCTTCTGTGTCTGCGCGCTTACGTGCAACCAAGCGTATATCAATCTGACCGGAGTGTGGGAGATGCTGACACAAAGAAATGACACTAATGATGCTTATAACTAAAACAATTACGATGACTTTCCGGTTAAATACAAATTTTTCTTTGAAATACGAAACTACTTGGATTCTCTTGAGACATACTGAACATCCTGTTCCATGTTACACAGGTAATATTCTGGACATTGTATTACAGGATTAAGAAAAACGTGTGTTTAATAAAAAAAGGATTCTTTAAAACGGACATGCCTATATGCTTTTCAGGATGAAGCTGAAAATCGTGATCAGCTGGAGGCAATGTGCGTTTACGTAAAAGGAAAACCTGTGTATATCTTGACATTTATGTGAGATACACGCACTTTTCTCTTTGCACAACACAAAAACTCGCCCAGAGTTAATGGGAAAGTATCACGTCTCATGACACATGATGTCTGCATGACTTGGTTTTTATGAGAGGAGCGACAATTACACCGAGTGACTGGAATGAAAGGATGCCGAAGAAAAGACAGTTACCGTGAGAATAACTAATAGCTGACATTTGCTTCCAGTTTACCCATCTCATGCTCCCTCTACTGAGTGGGCCGTAAACCCATCAGCTGACCAGCAATTATTCAATTGATCACAAAAGCATCTTTACTGCCCTGTTTAGTAAGCCGACCGTAAACACGTGTTCACCGACTTATTATGAAGTGGATCATAATTACAGATTTACATAAACGTTTCTAAAGTGGACCATAAACGTTTGTTTACTGATCAATTTATAAAGTGGAACCTAAGCACATGGTTACCAGCTTTTAAGTTGTCCATAAAACGTGCTTACTGATCCATTTTGTGAAGAGACCATAAACACATATTTACCGACCTGTCTACTGTATGAGCATTTCTATCGACCCTTTTGCTAACCCGACCTGGTTGCAGGTTTACCGAGTGACTGGTACCTGCCTGCATCAGCTCTCCACTGGGCATGGTCCCAGCATCCAGCTTCTCCAGGTAACCGACGACCCGAGGTAGCGGGCCTCAGGTATGGTAATCCCGGCGACGACTGATAAAATCCTCCGCTCCCTCCCTCGGCATGCTGGGAACGGGCTGGCCTTGTTTGACCGCAAATCCCGGGGATTAGAGGCGAGACTTGGACGAGAGCTTACGTGACTAATTGCCAAAGCAGCATTCCACAAGGTGGAGGGAAAATCAGCCATCTCCCTGTCCGTCTTGCGAATGTCCGTAAAATTAAAAAAAAAATTAGCCGATAGTGTTACGCCCCGTTACAGGAGAAAACAGAACCAGGCGGGGGCTAGACTTAGAGCCAAGCTCATGTAACTATTTTTTTTTGAAAAAGACATCCTACCCCACCACCCACCCCTCACGCACCTTGACAGATAAAAAAATACGTGACTGTCCACAATGTCTTTAATCCCTCTGTCAAGCCTTTTGTTCTGTAAATTGAGATGGAAGATGGCCAAAAACGAGTCTCAAATGCCTTTATAAAATCAAAGTAACTCAGAATTGGTGCATATTAGTTATTAAGTCAAGGACACTCGAAAAGAGAGAGAGAGGGAGACGGCGGGAGGTTGCAGACAGACAACAGTTTTCGAAAGACATGACGATCCTTGAATACGTCTCCCGCTCCCACCTCCCCTCCGCCCCTCCACCGACTGACCTAAGGACCCTCGGGCTCTCTTGCACCGCTTGACCCCTTGCTGCTCACACGGCGGTTGACAGAACAAACAAGAGGCCAAACACACGGGCGCGAGATCGCGTGCTCGCGTGTCGTCAAGATCACGTCTGGCAGGGCAAGGGAGGGGGAGGCTGTGGGGCCAGTCTTGCTTGTAGACTTAAGATCTGGCCGTCATAGGTGTGCGTGGATCTCTTGGCAGGTGTAAAGGAAACACCAGGGTTTTTTTTGTTGTTTGTTTTTCTGTTGTTTTACTTTTGTCCCATCAGGGGGAGGTGGAATTGTCTTTTCACTTTCTGTCACCGTCGTAGCTATTCCTCTACCTCCCCCCCCCCCACCTCACTCTCGTCCAGTTAGGTGCTATGTGTGACCGGGTTTTGGTAATCAGATCACAAACTTCAAAGACGTCTTGATTATAAGGGTGATTATAAGTCTAGTGCACAGTATTATACAGTGGAAGACACTACGCACGCATACATGCACAGACACACTACACATACCACACACAGACTCACACGCACACACAAGCACGCGCAGACACACATCACACATATATACAAGCATACACTCACTTATACACACACAACACACACACACACACACCACGAAGGGAAATACGCGGGCAAAACAGCTGCTTACAAACAAAATACAAAGTCGTTTAGGTTTGCGGTCGATCAACTAAGCCGAGATGGACCCACCCGGATGAAAGCGATCATTTACTTGTCTTACGCATCAGTAAACGGGTCTGGTGGGTGGGGTGGAGATGGAGGTACTTCCTCTACTCCGCCAACACTGTGGGACGACAGCGGGAGAAGGAGGTGAAGACACAGCTGAGGCCGTGGGATAAAAGTCGGGAAAGTAATTTGACATTTTTTACCCTTAAAGACACTCGTTGTGTGGAGTGACAGTAGCCTCCCCTGACTTTCCTTTTTCCTGCCGAGGGCCCGTTTCCCGCAGCGCTAGGCAGATTAGCGGAGCTACAGTTTCTCTCAAAATTTAACGACGCGATAGGTGGTACCCAGGCCATACATGAGCCCAAAGTCTTGTGCTCCGGAGTTCCGTTGTCGGCATGCAGGAGTCATTTTTTCTGTTGGCCACACAACGAGCGGCTAGCATGCCCAACTAACGTGCTGCCGAGGCTGTAGACATTTAATGCGGTCCACTAAAGTACTTGTATAAGAACGCCTGCACGCGCAATGCGGGAGGATGAATGGATGCATGGATAGATTGATAGATGGATACGAAACTTGGGGCTCTTGAAGAAATTTTATCTGGTTTTAATGACGACGAAGGTAAACTGATTCAACGAATATTATCAAAGTATCTACAAAAGTAAGAAAAGTGATAGAAGCATTTTCAGTTCTCTTGAAGAAAGAAAGAAACAAAAAGAAAGACAGAAAGAAAGAACGACGAAAGAACAAAGAAAGAACAGAAAGAAAGTGAAAAGGAAGAAAGAAAAAACAAGGAAAGAAGGATGACAAAAGCAGAAGAACAAATACCGTGAAGTTCTGTTCTCTGCAGGTAACTTGGGCTCCACTGAAGCGACACCTTTATGTGCGTCTCCAGGGTTAAGTGGTTCCCGTTTCTTTCTTAGTGGCTTTACAATAAGCCTCGTCACTTGCGAACGCTGCTTTCCGTCAGATCACCAAACCTCCTCGGAGTGTATTCATTTCACACCTGTGTTTTCTTGTCAGGTAAAATGAGATTATTCATCTCTGTCAGATGTACCTTGCCTTTGTCCTTCATCAGTCTCCCGTGTCTTTGATCATGTTTATCATATCGCTTCCATACGAGTTATCTCCCCCACCTTGTTCTATTTGAAAACGTACTCGCTGTATGCCCTAGTCGTCCGTGAACTACCATACGCACCAGTACATACCAACATACTTCAACTTTTGTATCACAGTATGCTGTCCGTAAGCGATTCTTGGTATCGCAGAAAAAATGAACAAAGTATTAGATTCAAAAGGACGAAAGTTCGAGCCAAGGATAAGGTTGCACGAGCGCTTAATGCTTTATTGTTATTGTTGGTGTTATTATGTAAAACCACTACGACTGTAGCTAAAATTGCTAAAGAGCATGTCATACGGCAAGACAGCCAAAAAGCGCGATACTGTTTTTCCAGTGATCCCTTCCTTAGACACCTGAATGTACAGGTTACTTACACATGTCATGCAAGGGCCTAATGACTGCGTTTAAAAACGGTACAGCAGTTGAGAACATTCGTGCAACCCAACCCAGCCTTAGACGGAAGTGAACTCTCAGTGGCCCCCACCAGATTCTTAAGCGGCATCTACACGGCTCGACTAGGTCGGATGAAAGCGGTCGTACAGAGCTAATCCAACTGCGTACATTAAGCAAGTCGTTTTATGTCGATTAGGAAAAACGTAACCACCCCAAGACTTTAGTGCAAAAATGCGTCTGTAAAAAAAAGCAAATTATGTTTTGTTGCAAACGGATAGACTAGTTTCTTCCAACCGCTTTCGTCCAACTTGGTCGAGCCGTGTGAACTCCGCGTTAGACACTATAAGCTCTTGCTTGCGGGAAGCTGATGACACTAGAAGTTGGTCGAGCCCTGTGACCTCCGCCTTAGACACTGGGTATAAGCTCCTGCTTGCTTCGCCGGGCCAGGTTAGCTCAGTTGGTAGAGCTGCGGACTAGCAGAAGGAAGGTTGCTGGTTCGAATCCTGGTGTGGCCAAGGATTATTTCCTGGAGTTAAATATTGCGCAAACTCCATTCGGCCTTCTCCCCGCACATTAAACTGCCTGCTCGCACTGGCCATCTTACTGCAGCCATCAGTCTGGTGGTTCTTTCAGTGCATAGTTTAATAGGACCCCATCCCCCCATAGTGCGAAATCACCGCGAGGTGGAAGCACTGTCCCTCTAAATAACCACCACCACCACCACCACAAGCTGATGACACTATAAGTTGGTCGAGCCGTGTGAGCTCCGCCTTAGACACTGGGGTATAAGCTCTTCCTTGTGCGAAGCTGATGACACTAGACGGTGTATTAACTGGCTTTTACCAGTACTTTCCACATAAGCCCAGGTTTACAAGGATTTTGTGGATGATCCCCCAAGTAGCTGTCACAGCTATCTGTTTATCGAATAGCGCCATTTGTCGCTCTCTGTCCTTCCCGTTTCCATATCTGTGTTTTCATAGCAAAATCGCACGGGACAGGAAAAGACAGAGACAGAGAGACTGGCAGATGGAATCTGGTGTATCCAGGATTTCGGCGAGATAAGTCTACACCCTCCTACCCCCTCCCCCGCTTGTCCACGCGAGCTGCTCAGTCCGTACGTTACCCACCCAAAGCAGGTCAGGTGACACTTTGAAAAGCTGGCGTAAATCCATGGAGGTAGGTATCAGACATTTGTGTCAGGTGCTCATTGTCCTGGGAAGAGAATCCGACACTGAGTGGCCCTGCTCCATTTTTCCCCTTTACCTCGCTGTCACCAGTTCTGTGATATCTTGACTGTAAATGGCTTGGGCAAGTCTCCCAGAAGCTGCTGCCCTGACTCCATTTCACTACTCACTTGCAGAAAACAGACCCTGGTTTCAGATTCTCTCAAGTGGGGTAAAAGGACAACGGTAAGATAATCTGTGGAGGAAAGGGGCTGAGCGAAGCTTATGAGCTAACCTGCTGTCACGTAGAGCGCATCAGCAGATCCGAAGACTCATGTTTATTTATTTATGACACATGCCAGATAGTTTTTCATTTACAATGTCGGCTGTTTATAAAATTACGTTGGACAAATGTTCCGGAATAAGATTGTCTAATAACAATTTCACACTGTTTGGATACATCGAATAAAGATAGAGGTTGAAAACCTAATGAAATGGTCTCTACAATATATTTATCAGATTATCCTAAAGCCTTATATGCTCTTATCTTCGACAGTCTGCCTAAAATCTGTCTGAACAGAAAATGTGCTCTTAATTAAGAGAAGTTATTTTTCAGCAAACTGTTGGGCTACATTTTACAACCACTGTTTCATTCCTCTTTGTCAGTGTGAGGTCGATATAATCAGACGGAGGATATCAAGCTATTTTACAATACTTAACGCCAAAATTTTCATGTTTCGCATCTGGTTCTGTTACAGGTCGTTTCTTACAAGGATTATGTTGCATGGGTGTCTTATCCCTTGTTCATAAGTAAAACTGTACGCAAAATGCACAAGGGCATAGGTCTTACGACCATTTTTGTTCTCACAAGGGTCGATACAATGCCTCATGCAACCCAAACCTAGACCTTAAGGTACTCATAAGAGCGTGGGTCTTGGACCGATCAAAACGGATGTCGCACTTTGCCCCTTTTGAAAAACGCGACGCTTTGCTCGAAGAATGGGACGGTTTGCACGGTAAGCTGCAGTGGACTAGTGGGTTTTCGCGTGGCACACAATAGGTGTTATTCTTCCCAGTCATATATCACTGACTAAATATGCTTTAGCGAACAGTGTGCTACGCTATTTGATGGCTCTCTCCCTCTTTCACGTCTTTGCATCCTGCTCTCTCTCTCTCTTTCTTTCTCTTTCTCTCTGTTACGATTTTACTTTCAGTCCCCCTCCCTCCCCCCTCTCTCCCTCCCTCTCTCGCTCCCCCTCTCTCTGTTACGCTTTTACTCTCACTCCCCACTCTCTCCCCTCTTTTTTTCTCTCTCTTTTACATTTTTACGCTCACTCCCCACTCTCTCCACGCCTCTCTCTCCCCCTTCTCTCTCACACACACAATGCAGTTCGAGAGCAGAAAGATGATTTCACACTACAGAGACTACGCGGCCTCATTCTCCCGGCCTCCATAGAACATCCTGTAGAAGAAGTAGAAGTGAACTACTATGGGGGTTGTACAGCTCAACTCCATTCCAGCCTCACTGAAAGTATTTCTTCACACGGGAAGAAGTCACAACGTACCCTGACTGTCACGACAGTAGAATCGACAGCGAAATGTACTTCAAGATGCAAGCCTTTCATTCTTGCATAAAGATATCAGAAGAAGATATTTTAATGATTCTGCTTATGAACATCACAAATACAGGCGATTATGTGAAGGGTATGTAGAAATACTGTAACTGTAAACAGTATGTTGTAATTGAGCTTCCTCAAAATTCTCTCTCTTTCCCTTTCTCTCTCACGTAAAAGCACGCACAGATCATTGCGCACACA
This sequence comes from Lanistes nyassanus, assembly GCA_004794575.1. Taxonomy (NCBI): domain Eukaryota; kingdom Metazoa; phylum Mollusca; class Gastropoda; order Architaenioglossa; family Ampullariidae; genus Lanistes; species Lanistes nyassanus. Next base: position 239,601 of record SMGT01002116.1, on the reverse strand, counting down.
GCTCAGCAACTCCAGCATTCCGCACGTGCTGAAGACTAAAGCCGGGCGCACACAGTGCGTCTGCAAGTCTTATCATTTGCTTCATCAGAGATGAAAATACGACACAACCCGTCAGTCGCCTAAGCGTTAACGCCATCGTACACCGGAAGGTAGATAATTTAATTTTCTGCAAGAGTAGCGTCCCTTATAACAACTTCCACATAGCAGCAACAGCTGAGTAGAAAGGGGCTCTTGAAACAGCCGGGAAGAAAATGGCAAACAACATGACGCTGTTTTCTGTACAGTCAAAAGCAAGTCGACCATGCGAGACATACAGACGCGAGGAAAAACCGGCTCTCCTTGCGTCTGTACAGTTTGCTTCCACCTAAACTAAAGCAAGGGGTCAGCATTGCCGGAAGGTGAGAAAACAGGGGAGGGGTATGGTAAGAGAGAAGAAAAGAATGGGAAGCAGATGAACAGCCGTTTGTCCTTGAGGCAGCCGAAAGGCTGACAAAGAGCAGTTAACGAATCAACCCCATCTTTTTTGCTGCTTTTTAGTGGTTCTGAGGAATTACTTGACAATGAGTTATTACCTCGCTGGGCCAGTGAAGCGTGAAGGAGCTATTACCTCGCTGGGCCAGTGAAGCGTGAATGACTTACAAAAAGGTTGATGAGGCTGGAAGAAGAGGAGAACCCGAATGAGATGGCTATCCCCGCACTCAGGACTGGTTCGCACGTGCTCTACCAGAGTGCTGTCTCTTGCCATCGCTGTCGTTAGTGAGGAAGTTAGAAAAGGCACTGAAGTACTTGGAGGAGGAGGGTCGCAGTATACAACAGTAGGACGGTCTGCAGTATACAACAGGAGGACGGTCTGCAGTATACAACAGGAGGACGGTCTGCAGTATACAACAGGAGGACGGTCTGCAGTATACAACACGAGGAGGGTCCGCAGTATACAACAGGAGCACTTTGACTAAATGAATGGCTATATTCAAGACGCAGTTTCCTGTAATGTTTTAGTACATCCTGCAAGAAAAGATTATGAACGTTTGCAAACTCACCTTCCAGTAACTGTATCTTTTCAAGGTCTGGATAAAATTTAGAACAAAATCCCGCACTGAGGAGTTCGTATATACAATTCTTCTAAGCTAGCTAATGTTCATAGTTGAAACTTATACAAATACATTAACCATCTTTAAACCTCCATCTTAGTGACAGTTTTTCTTGATCCTATTTTCTTATAATCTCATAGGAAATTGAGGAACATGCTATCTACCTCTTTCAAAAACTTATTATCTGGGTCTGGCAGGTTAAGAAATAAATAGGTCAGTTTTGGTAATGCAAGAGTCTTCAAGACAGTAATTTTTCCAAAGGGAGTAAGATGTCTTTTGTTCCAGCATTTTAGTAGCGTTTCAACAGCTTGTAACTTTTCCTTATAATTTAACCACACAATATCATTATAATTTTTAGCAAAAATGATACCTAAATATTAAAAGGTACTTGGGCCCCCCCCCAAAGTTCATGTCTCTTAAATATCTTATTTTTGATCCTTCCATGCTGCCCACCCATATTACTTGTGTTTTTTCATAGTTGATGTTCAGATACGATATGCTGGCAAACTGTATCAAGATTCTGATTGCTTCGGTAAAGGACCTCTGAGTTCATCAAGACATAACGAAGTGTCTTCGGCAAATTGTGACAGCATAACCTCTTTATCCTGCACTGTTATATCCTTGAGGTTTACATTTTCGCGAAGCATGTTCGACATTATTTCAGCACAGATTAAATATAAATAGGATGACAAAGGGTCTCCTTGTCTACCCCCCCCCCATTTTGGATTTTAAACCAGGAAAAGTAACATCCGTTGATTGAAATACAAGATTGAATGTCAAAGTAAAAAGTGCGCACCCATTGTTTGATGTCTTGCCCAAAGTTATAGAAATCTATTGCTTTATCAATAAGTGACCAGGAAATGCTGTCGAACGTCTTTTCAAAATAAACTAATAACAGTAAATCTGGTACACTTTCAGTAAAATTCGCTCCTTTTTTATAAAGACAAATGCGTGTGCATGTGGCTTGCATGTGTGCAGCCATCCGTGTTTGCTTATGTTACTTCATGGTCACTGACTTTTGCTGTCCCCTAACTTTCCCTCTCTTTGTCGCTCACATAATAGGAACACACAAGTAAACCTGCACTTTCCCCATTCAGCTCTACACGCTTGTCTATATATAAACTTGCATACACTTTCCCCATTAAGCTCTACATGCTTGTCTATATATATAAACCTGCATACACTTTCCCCATTAAGCTCTTCACGCTTGTCTATATATAAACCTGCATACACTTTCCCCATTAAGCTCTACACGCTTGTCTATATATAAACCTGCATACACTTTCCCCATTCAGCTCTACACGCTTGTCTATATATAAACCTGCATACACTTTCCCCATTCAGCTCTACACGCTTGTCTATATATAAACTTGCATGCACTTTCCCCATTAAGCTCTTCACGCTTGTCTATATATAAACCTGCATACACTTTCCCCATTAAGCTCTACACGCTTGTCTATATATAAACCTGCATACACTTTCCCCATTAAGCTCTAGGAGATCAGTTTGGTTTTTGTTTGGTTTTAGTTTACTAATATAGCAATTTATTTGTTGCATTAGGTTCATTACTTCCTCTTTTAGCCTTTTCACTTTTGGTTCTGTCATGTCATTTTGTTCGGTCTGTCCTGGGAGATTTGTGTTTGTGTCCTTCGCGGTAGTACAGTTGGTGCGACAGTCCTTTCCGTCGATTGTCGTTGTCTCGGGCAGTGTTCCTTCTGTTGGTTTGGGTGGCTGACTGCTTGTGTTCGTGTCCGGTCTTGCTGTTGTTTGTGGTGGCGATTGTGTTGTCTGGGCTGTTGTCTATGCTGGTGCTGGTGCATGTGTAGGTTGAACTGCTACATGTGTTGGGATGGCTTGGTTTGCTGCGCTTTTCTTCTCCCAGTAGGAAGTTTTGGATGCTGTTAGCGCTTCACTGTATGACAATTTGCCTGTTGCGCTAATCTGGCTGGCGTGCCTGTGGACTACACGGCAGGGGCAGCCCCCATACCGTGCACTGTGGCCTGCTACTCCGTAGTTGATGCATTTGAAATCTGTATGTTTTCCAGGGAGCACGACCTGGTGTCGTGAGACCCGCCACACCGGCCACATATGGCTCTTAGTTTGCAATGTTCTGCAATGTGACCAAAGCCATTGGAGTTGAAACACTGCCGTTCCGTTTGGTTGAACTGGTCAATCGTGTACAGTGTGTAGCCTAACCTGACTGTCTGTGGCGTCTCTATGTCGGCGAACTCTAGCAGTACTGTCCGACTGGGTGCTATGCCGTCTTTGGCTTTACCTGCCATAAAATTCATCTGCGACATGTTTACTTTTGGAAGTTTCATTAAGCTTCGCCTACAACAAAGACAAAATTTTGAAAAGCTACTGAAACGAGTTAAAGACATAACAGCCTAACTGCTAATTGGCTTTACGCGGTTTTCGTTAACAACAGTGAAAAATACTCCTTCCGCGCCCTAACCACCAGGGCGTCCTCCTACAGACAACAGCAGCTTCTTTCGCCGCCACAAAACGGCTGACAGAGCCGTAAAATTACTTCAGGGCGGACGCCAACAGCGTTATACCTACAGCTCAAGCAATGAAGAGACGACGAGAAGGACGATGAAAAAGGAATACGAGACGATGATCCACGTCTGGCATCAGCTGAAACGGTCCGTCAAATTAAATTGCGCTATTTTTCCTGGCCAGTATGCGAGCAAGGTTATCGGGTCTCCAGCGGCAGGGCGGGGAGGTGACGGCAGCCGGAGGGGGGGGGCCTGGGCGGTGTCATCACTTGTTTGGGTGTTTATCGGATAAAGAGAGAACGATGCCTACAATAAACACGACTGCCTGCAGCGTGGTTTGCCGGGCTGGGGCTGGGAAGGTGGCAGTCCGGGCGGGTGGGCTCATGGTCTGATAGATATGTACACCTGTCCTACAGGTATACAAGCTGAGGTTGCGCTAGCGCGTTTCTCAGGCCCATAATACCCTCCCCCCCAGCTCTCTTGCCACCCTCTCCTTCTGTTCTAGTCTCTCTGAATAAACGTCATTTCCTGCGTGTACGTGCTTGTATGAATGCACATGTATGCAGGTATGCATCTATCCATGTGCCTATGTTTATATGCATCCTGGCGTGTGTATATGAGTGAGCGAGTGCCAACGCACACCTACAGTCTGCCAAAGCAAGCCGTTTGTAAAACGTTTGTAGTTTTTTAAAGCTTCTCATCAGGGACACGCTCATATTCATTTGAACTATGCAGGGGTTACGCTCTTGCAGTCGTATCCTCGTATTACACTTTAGCAGTCAATTAAGCGGTGGTGTGGATTTCTTGTCACGCAGGCACACACACGAAGACATGCAGGCGTGCACGCACACACACACATCCGCTGTCTCTCTGTCTTCAGAACCCCCCTTCCCCCCACTCTGTCTCTCTGCCTGCATCCTTGCCCTTTCAATCGGTTTCTTATTCTCTGACAAGCACACACGCACACATAGTAGTACACGGGAACATGTCGGTCAGTCAGTCAGACACGCAGCGTCTCTCTTTCTCTCTTGTCTCTCTCATACTCACAGCTACTCCTGCGCGCACGCACGCTTACACGTGTAGAAGGCCCGCTACGGGCTGTCCATCCCCCTACCCCCTCAGCCACATGTACTCACACTCACACAGAGGGTCTCTCAGGCACGCAGGCATTTACCGACGAGTGTGCACAGAAGCACACAAACTCATTACGCACATGCGCGTGCATGGACCCCCCCTCTCCTACCCACCCGAACACACAAAACGTATCTGAACTTTCAGAAATTACAAATATTTGCCGGGGTAACACCCATTTTATCAGCGTTATATTCTCCACAAAATTAACCCCAAAGCGACACCTACACCTCACGACCGCGACCTTGAGCCGTTGGCATGCTCTGCCCTCCCACCGCCCCCACCCCCACCCCCAGTCCCAACTATCAAGATGGCGCTTGTTTGAAAGCAACGTCTGCAGGGTAGCTGGCCCGCGTCTCCACAGGGCAGCAGGATGCCGCACGATTAATGGGACTTTTTATGTAGCACGATTTAACACCCGGCAGTGTACAGGCTGACACGTGACGCCCCATCAACAGCGACTCCTAGTGGAAAAGTTTCCAACTCTGACAGTGTCCTTAGAAACAGCCAGCCAAGTCGATACAACTGGTGTCTCGTGATCTGTTGCCATGCTTATTTGCATCGGTCTCGCTAGGCTATGTCGTTATAACCTAAGGTCCCGTGAAATATTTGCATGTTTATTTGCACTGTTCTTGTTATTATTTTGGGGCGTCGTCAGCAAATATGTTGTGAAAGTTTATTTCATATATATATAATATGTATAAACTATGCAGAGAGCAGGTGAAACCTCCGAAAAAGTTGCTCTCGCGTCTTTTGGTTTGGTGGGCCGGGATAACACGTTGGTGTGGGGGTGCGTGTGCGGGCAGGTTTTGAGATTGTTGGTAAAGAGGGAGGGGTTGGGAAGACAGAACACTTTACAGAGACAGGAAGGTCTGAAGAAAGTATTTTTTTATTTCTACGGGGCAAGGCATACAAAACACGGCTTCACAAAGCGCTTTTGACAGTTATTTACTGACTTCGAAAAACCAACCACCACCTCTTAACCTGCTTATGCCCTCCCCCTCCCCCTCCTCCACTCCCCACAACACAAAACCTTTCCCGTCCCTCACGGACCGAAGTCACAGACTTAGAAAGAATCTGCAAATGTTTCTTTTCATAAGCCGACCCCGTTTGCAAGTTTACACAACGGGTTTTCCTGCGATTTTCAAGATGGGGCTGGTAGCGAAGCCCCCACTCTGTTAGTTTAAGGTAACTTGCCTCGAAAAATAAACATCAGGTGTGACAATGCACGTGCTGAACAATGAAACTATCTTGAGGCTGACTACAAGGGAACAAGGAATAGAACCGATATTGATGACGTGTCGTTTGGTGGCCCTCTTCAAAGAAAAGCGATCTTGAACTTCGTATGAAAATCAAAAACAGATCGATCCGAATAAAAAGATTTTCTGATCGATCATGCAGCCTATATTGTAGTTTTATTAGTGAGAGACGGATGCTAGCTTTCATGAACAAAATATCACATAAATGCTTTTCGGAATGTCTCTAAATTTTTAATACACGTTAAGGCAATTATTATCCGTTTAAATCTTTTCCAGGGAAAACTGAACTTATATGAACAGAAACAATAGCATAATTCACGTGTTTTTTTAATGACTAGAGAATTGTTTTTAAAGTTACAGCTAACTGAAGGATTTCTCACAGTTTGAATCAAGGTTTACAAATGTTCAAATGATCGACAACACTGGGCATCGAAGGATTCCCAAACAGCCCCACTGCGCATGCTTAGCAGCGATGCCCGGATGCCTTGCAGTTTGTCTGACTCGTGGCAGTCGTCACCTGAACTATTCTCTCGCGATCCCCTCTCCAGTTTCAAAGAAAGGCGGCAGACAAAAGTTGTAAATTAAAAGATAACATCGTTCCCTGCTTGTCTGCTCGTCCCGCACTGTTGACACTCAGATTTCAAAGACGCGCAGATAAACCTTAGCGCATAGATGCAACCGTTGCGCCAAGCTCTCGAGGCAGCACGGACTTTAATTTCACCAGACGAACGTTTTGCGGGATCGCGTTCTTCCAAACGTGTTTCCTTAGTGAGATAAATGCACAGTAACTCAAAGGGAGACAACCTGTAGACACAATGCCCAAGTTTGAAGATTTTTTCAAACATGCGTTTGTTGTTGCTGCACTGCTGGGATCATAGACAGGCAGGAGGCCTGGGTATCTCAGACAAATTCCTGTTCGATCTCGTGTGACAATTTTTTTTTTTTGGGGGGGGGGGCTCAGCATAACTGGCAACACCATCAAAGACTTAAAACCAAAACGCTAAAAAGTTCGCCCGGTAAATGGACAGCACAATAACGTGTTGTAACGCGGTCATACATAGTCAAATAAGATGCAACGATTCTGTTCAATTTTCATGTACAAAACAAAAGTTGAGCTCTTTGGTCCATTGCAGACGGGTGTTTTTTAGCTTCTTGAGCATGCGTGTTGTGGACTGAAGACAGAAGACTTCAATTTCACGTAAACAGTGAAAAGAATGCGTCTGGACATTGCCTAACATTGCAGAATTCAGTTATTGACATTTCTCAAGATCTGTCAAAGACGATCGTCTGATATATGTCTTGTGGTTCAAGCCAAACGTTGCACAGGAATCGTCAATGGCCCGCTCAGTACATGGAGCAGCCGGCTACTGCTCTTGAGAGGGGAACAGACTGGTATCAAACTCCCCACAAAGGGGCGGTAATCCCAAGACTTCATAGATCACTCTGCCATAGGGCGCGAGCGTCACAAGGTAAACTTCGCAGCATGGAGATAATTTGTGGACATCTATGAGGTGTTTCAATTTTGAGGGTTGTAAATTGTATTAACGATAAAATTATTAGCTCCCATGTCAGGACTGTGTATTTTAGGCTTACAAGAAGCCAGGGAGGGAGGTGGAGGGGGGGTGCTGGTGGTGCAGTGGACACGATATGAAGGAACTATGTAGTTTATCGACGTTCTGTGTCACAAACAAGTCTCTAGAGTTTACTAAAGACATCTACAGGTACAGCCTCACACAGCATTAATTAAACGTAGGAAGTCAACAAAAGTCTCTGGCTTTCAATTCTTCCACCAATATAAATCATTTTCACCCTCTCCTCTTCTTCCTTGCCTGCCTGACGTTACACAATAACCAATCTTTGAAATGATCATTATCGAAACGTCATATCATCTTTCAACAAATACGTATCAAAGCACCGCGTATCATCTCGAACAAATCTTCCCAGTTCAATCCTACACGCATAATGCATCTGCTACATTCTCCTTCAACGCAGTTTGAAAGATGCTGCAGTAAGCAAATTACAATTTTTAAGTGAGGAGACACTTTAGTGGCAACATCAGCCCCATCAATAATATTCAGAAAGTGCATGATCCCTCATGTATTGCGACCGTGCAAACCTTTCGCCTTACTCTCGTCTTGAGAGAAAAGTTTCGGGAAGGACTTTCTTCGTTGGCTGTTCAACAGGTTTCGCTTGACACGGTTTGGGATTTACATTGAAAATGTTTACTGTGAGACGGGGAGAGGGGGTAGTGGCAGGAGAAGGTGAAGTAAACGGGCAGTCGGAAGCCACACGCACGCACGCACATCCGGTCACACACCAGGTACGTACAGATGCGCGAGCACGTAATGGGGGGGGGGGGGGGAAGGGGTGGCAATCCTTGCTGCCAGGGTTAGTTTAATTCCCTTGTTTCGCGTTTATTTCGGAGATGACTCACGTACCTTTAACAACCTCTCCATCACGCTTTCTCTCTCTCTCTCTCTCACTTACATCCAACACACACACACCCAACACACACACACACACCCTACACACCCAAACACGCTACAAAAACACACTTCACACACACAGCACACACACACACACGCCTACAGACACACACCCATACGCACACGTGCAGACATGCTCACTTGGGGACATTCGCTCACGCACCAACGTCGCGCACCCGTCTGGCCTGCTGAGCATCAGGTAATCTGTACAGGTGATTTCACAGCAGCTGTACACCTGGCTATTACAGTCTATCTAGCACGTGTGGTATGGGACTTCGGCATCCGCTGTACTTCAGTCGAACCTTCCACCCTTCTATTCCCTCACCTCCTTGCCTCATTCTCCCTCATGTCTGTGTGTGTGTGTGTGTGTTCAGAAGAAGACTAAATTATATTTTATACAGAGATTACACGTCATATGTACAGTTTTTTACATGTGGAGGCGGAATGGAAATAGTTGTGACATTAATCTTTAAGAATGTGTTCATGGATACCTGCGCACGCACGCTCATTAGATAACACTAACATATTTACTTGTGCGTATTTTGGGTTTTAAACACGCGTCACCCGCACGTTTGACATGAACTGTCGAATGACGTGGTGTGAAAGGTGACCGAAGGCCGTTGGTTAGAGGATGTCTGTCATCAAGTTCACATTCAACAGGTGAAAGTGAAGCGGGTCTTGTGGCATGTCCTTTATATTTATCTATATCAGAGAGTGGGGAGGGGGGAAGAGAGAGATAAGAGCTAAAGAAGAACAATACCGACAAGAATTTTTCTCTCCTTGAACACTGATGATCATTATTCACATAAGAATTTTTTGAGTTTACAATAAACACCTTTTTGTACAAGCTTTGAAACCAGGTTGTGAATGACATGTTGCTTTTTTCACACGCTTTCACTAAGTTCAAATCAGCAAAGTGTGATTTTTTTTAGGTAAGCTTTCACCACAGTGGAATCAACAAGCTGTAGTCATTTTTGCGTTTGCTTTAGTCAACAGGCAGCAGTCCATTCATTTGGACTTCGGCTTTCACCTTCATCACCTCAGAAGCAGTCACCATTACCAATGGAATGAACTGTCAACAGCTTCTCTCAACATGGCGTCTCTGTTTTGTTTTGCATGCCTGGCGGAAAAACCAGATTTCCGCCATGAGTCGTTATGAGAACATCGCGCGGGCCCCTCACCTGCATCTAATCTCGCGAGGAAGCGCTGTCCCTGTGCTGAAATGCAGTAATCTGAACTGCCAGTCTGGGCTGTAAGTCTCTGCACTAAGGATAATCTCAAAGACAGAAAGACTCGCTGAGATACGCTATCGTATTGGTAACACACCGTGCACCTTCAAGCAATGAGCTTCTGACTGCTGGTAAATTTCTGAGGCGTGCATAGTGCGGTGTGGAGAGCATTACATAGCATACAGACGGTGATATGGCTGGGTGTGTGCAGCGTGCATAGTAAATAATTATGGGATGTCGGGGGAGAGGGGAGATTTAAATAACTACATCACCGCCCACCTGCACGATTTCTCGGAATTAGAGGCACTGGACTTAAATTATAGATCCCTCTCTCGCCATAGTATTGTTTTATGTGGCTCACTCACAGGCGAAATGTAAATGCGGGCGCAGCGAATTGCGCGCGCTTTTGCAAATATACGTACACCACATCTCATGCCCACACGGAGACACAGTCCCCTCCTACCAGCCATTTTGTGATAATGAGAAGAAAAGGCATTACGAAGGATATATTTCAGCATAAAAACAATGTTCATAAATGTGCTGAGCCTCGTCCTGGCATTGCTGCGAGGCTACGGCTTGTTATTTACTTCAACGCAAATCTGTTGTTAACCGAAACACACAAACCATAACCATCGCGCTGAGGGTAAAACAGTTTGATGGGGAGAACGAAAGAATCGTTGAACCAACGTCTCGATCATCTTTTTTCCCAACCACCCTAGCTTAAGTTGATATTTCCCTCCAGCATTCCTCACCTGTAACTTATAAAGCAGCACCACCCTTTTCCAGTCTGCTACATGTTAAGCGGAAGAGAACCTTTTCTGCCCACAGCTTCCACTTTGGTGTTCAAACACAGTACTGAGACATTCCTTCCAAAAAGCATTCATTTCTTTGTTTTCGTTTCCGTATTATTCTCCTATTGTCCCTGCAAAACAGAACAAACTGAGCAAACACTGTGACGGCGATTCTCCTGGACCAACCCGATGTCTTGTATAAAAATCAAGTTTCGCTCTCAATTATTATTATTATTTAAGGGAAATTATGAGACGGGGATAGAATAGGCCTCTGTCACCTCCAGCTTGGCACGAGTCACTGATGTTAGATATTTTTGCGGAAAGATATTGGAGTAGGGATTATAAAGTTTTATGTAAGTGCGTTTTGCTCACACGAGGCTAACCTGTGACGCATCAGATATCAACTTTCCTGCTTCATTAAGTTTTCTGTAATGCTGCCATGAATCAACAGTAACCAATAGCACCACATCGCCAGCTGCATCAACACCGATAAAGACATGGCAAACCTGCTAAAATAAACAAACCGAAGTAAAACCAATAAACACCCAAAGATGCTAAACACAACGATCGCACTGATGTGTACCTTCCGCTATAGAATTCTGTTTCGTTTTCTTTTTCATGCAGCCTCTTTTTCTTGTATATATATATATAGGTGAAGTTCTTTTAAAACGAAAAAACCTCTCGCCAAAGACGTTTCTAGGCTGACTGTTCAGCTGAATGCAGATACAAAGGCCACACTGCATCGAATTCCAGCGAAGGGGTTAAAGGCATTTAGCACATGTCTACATATTGCACCAATCTACAATTGGCGTTGGCGCTTTAAAAGACCGGCTGTATCCAGAGCTGTTCCGAATTTTGCAGGCCGCCAGAATCTGGAGAGGTAACGAAGCAGACGCCAAACCCAAAAGCCATGCGCGTGTGGACAAGCGCGCCTCATTACCGCAAACCGCATAGGAAGCACGTGCATCTCAGGTACCGCTACCCACGTGGTGTTTCAGTGTGCCTCTTTCCTGACACGTCCTTTAAGGTGCTGCTACAGCAGAGGTTAGACACTTAAATGCACAAGGTGTCATTCTTCAAATGCTTGATGTCGCTTCCGGGGATCTTTTTCGACAAGTCTTCATCTCCATGGGGTCTGGGATTTCAGATGTGTTTGGGCTTTAGAGCTTTCCTATTTGTATATCATCATTCCTGTGTCTTCATACATATTTCACGTCCTGTTTGTTTTAGCTTGTGATCCCCTCTGCTTCCTCTCGCTTTCTCACTTTCTCTGTTTGTCTGTGTTTCTCCCCCCCCCTCCCACCCAATCAGGCACACGCACGCGGA
>SMGT01002116.1:213323-227583 GCA_004794575.1 Lanistes nyassanus | reverse complement strand
CACCCAATCAGGCACACGCACGCGGAGGGAGAGAGAGAGCATCTATGGTGTGTTGTTGTGTGAAAAGAAGTATAGAAATAACGATGTGTGTGTGTGTGTGTGTGCGAGGTTGGGGGGGGGGGAGAAGGCGAGAGGGAGATGGAACGACCTAGATGGTAATTAGTCATATTTACATAAATTCTCTGAGAGGCATATGATACTACAAGTGAACAGTCAAAAGTAACAGAAGTCAAACGAAATGTTGGAAAGAAAGAAAGAGAAAACTTGATCGAGTGTTTATTATTTAACGATAACTCAGTACGGAATCTATGTGATGACGGAGGAAAGAAGGCAGAGGGTGATACGGGGAATGGGGAAGGAGGAGGTAACCCGAGTGCCTGTAGATCCCTCCCCCCCCCTCAACGGCCACATTCACATATTTATGAAAGTAAGTGTATTCGACGGGATCCGAATCTACAGCCCTCTGTTTTGGTAGCAAACACGAGCTACAGCTATGCTATGGTCCGCCGTAAAGAACGAGGGAAAAAAATCGGAAGGGGGGGGGGGAGATTGGTAGAAAAAGGAGGAGGTAAACTTAATCCCTACAACAAGAGTACGTTCCTCCCTCTTCTCCCAGGCCTGCGATCCTGTCGGTTTGCACTCCGTTAACATCAGTTGTACGGCGGCAACTATTCCTTTGATCAGCAGAGACGTGTTTATGAAGATCTATTCACTAGTGTAATAGGATTAGCGATGTGTGTTCACCTCCTCTCGTCTGCTTTGATTGGCTAGGTAAGCGGCATCTTAATGCAGCCCTGTGCAGACAAAGGGAACAGTCACAAAGTCAGACACGTTGTTTGGCGCGAGTGTGATGCACGTGCTTAATGACTGTAATTAGCCCTGCACTCAGGACGGCAGTTTAAAACCCCCTGGTTTCTTGTTAGCTTTCTTCCGTGGTGGGTTACCTCCCTTGCAAACCGGTCACTGGTCCGAACAGGATTCATGCTCCGACTGCAAGATTTCTGTTTTACATGCATTCTAATGCCTCCTTCTTTTTCTCGAATATATATATATGCGCGCGCGCACACACACACACACACATTTAATCCTGTGAGGGAAGACTCGTTGGTTGTGAGCAGATAGTTTCAGAGTAGAGGAAATGCCATGTGTATATTAACCAATTCTATAATGAATTGATATTAATATATAAAGACTTTTGGAATGCTGAATTAGCGTACTCAAAGACGAAAGCTACTGATATTGTAGAACATATTTTTTCTCTCTGTGTGTCTTTTCAGTCGACTTTTGAATCTGCGAAGACTATTCCAAGCGGAGCTGTCAGGGTACACAATTTCTCTGTCGACAACAGGTCATGATGCGAATAACACTACACAGTCGTGTCTGCTCCCAGTAAATGGTGATATGAAATGCTCCGAATATGTATGTGGGTTTTTTCTTTCTTTTTAAATCTCTGACAGAACATGAGAAAAATCCGGGCCGGTTCAGTATTAGACTGTCTTGTTAATTTTGTTCCTTTTCATGCGTTCTCCCGTCTTGCTTTCGCACCTACAAGTCAAGTGGCATGACATTCACCCAGTCTTTGTGTTGCACACACACATACGCACACACACACACACGCGCGCACGCACAATGCAAACCTGAAAAAAAGAATTACGACACGAGGTCTTGTCTGGTGACAAAAGCATCATGTTCTTCGTAACGGCAGCTCACCGACTTTAAACAAATCCCAGTATACGCGCAGCGCAAGTGCCGTCATCACATTAATTCTTTTTACGACGTAGTGCGAACACTTTCTAAATAAATCATCAGAGACGAATGTATTGCTGCACGCTCGCCTGTGATATACTGTACAACTTCAGTAGGCTACCGGTTTTTCCTTGAGAAATTTTTCACATTTCTGTCCGGGAATAAACGTGACTTTTATGGTTATAGTGTTACAAGAGTGTACGCGACTTTACCTCGTAATGAGAACTTTTCTATAAACAAACTTATTTTTTAACGTGGGGGGTGGTAAGATTCAAATGGTGGCACCGACTGCCAAGTGACAATCTTAATCCGACAGGATCTCCTTGGAGGATCAGGCAGAATGTCTGTACGGTGTAGGCATGAGACTCGTAGCCTGGGGTAGGCGTTTGATTGTCCTAAACAATCATGTCGCGAATAAATCTGCTAGTGGTTCGGCTGTGAGTGTGGCTTCTGTGGCTTAAAGCCCGCCTTGCACTGAAAGCGCTTCTCTTAGAAGACTGGTGCAACATTTCGCGGCACCTGCGAGCGGCGCACGAGCGAGCGTCTGCAAATAATTATTCAGCTATGCGCGTGCGCGCCGCACACTTTCGAGACCGGCATCGAAAAAACGCAGATTAGCAGGCACTTACAGCAGCTGGACTGCCATAAAGCTGGGAGAACTTAAATTAGCAGAAGAGTTTAAGCATCTGCTTCATCGTGAGCGCCAATTTGGCCAACACGCTTCCTGATTTTGAACACGTAAAGAACCAGAGTTTTGATTGGTTTGGTTTTTGCTTTGATTGGTGCTGTCTTTCTTGCTAATGCCTGTCTCACACGGATCGACGACGTCGAGAGGAGGGGGGGGGGTGCGTGTGGTGAAACTGGTGGTTTACGGATGGAAAAAGTACAGGTGAAAGAAAAGGACGTTGACACTTGCACTAGAGAAAGGACCGAGTGTTTCTCCTTCTCTGTCCATCATCTTTCTTGTCCCGCTCACTGGATGTTGGTTTTTCGTTTGATTAAATAATGTTCACCAGCAGACGGCGCCTCTTCCATATGTCGTATCCCTCCCCCCCCCCAACTTGCTCGTGAAGCTGGTGCACCTTATTTGCTTCCTAGTTAACAGCAAGCACTGATTTTAATTTCTTGATCACACACACACACACACACACACGTTTCGTGAAAGCAAACGCACCCGCACGCACGTACGCACAAGTCAAAGATGTTTATAATGAGTTTAAATGGACTGCTGAAACGGCCTCCTGTTTTCAATTTTCTCGTTCACCTGTGTAGGTCACATAGCACATCCTTTTCACAAACCCAAGTCTGCACACAAACCCGAGGGTACACAGCAAAGGTCTTACGCTAAAGCACAAAGACAATAATTTTATAGTGCTCTTTGACCCCTTCACGTCCACACAAACGGATCTATAGCCTGAAATCTGAATCTTGGAAACTGGAAATTGAAACTGTCCTACATCTGTCATATATTAGGAACTTTTATGGCAAGAGCCCTCTTAAATTTCTCATGACGTGTTTCTTGGGTTTGTGAGAGCAGCAATAAAAAAATTTCCAGCCCAATTCTTGACTAGTGAAGTGGAGATAGGGGCAGGCAGGGAATCTGAGGGAACGCCGAAATGAAGACTTTTATCTGCAAGTTGCGCTCGGCTTGGCTTTGCTAATACAGGCGATTTGGCCCACCGCTGTGCAGATTTACGCAACTTGAGCAGGCATTACATTAGAGTCGCCTCCCCGCTTCAAAAACCCAACGAGGCGAGCAACCGCTTTCACTGGAGCAATGCATAGTGTCAGCAGGGCATGTGGATAGGTCGCCAGGGCTGGCATGGGAAGACATTCCAGGACAGCGGCAACAAAACACGGCTGACGAACACTCGCTCTTGCTGAGTCCTTGTCGCGGGATGGTCGTGCCAAACATTCCCGACGCCCCTTGTCGGGTATCGGTCCAGAAAAATGGGTGCATATATCTTCTTGGTGTAAATCGTTGTTATATATATATCTCTCTCTCGCATCTTCTTTTGCTCCTGTCTTTAGCCTGCTCCCGGCCAAAACGTGAATTGATTTTCAAGGAGAACAAGTGTTTTTGTATATTAAACGTTGCATTTTCTCTCGTGGTTGTGTGCCACTATTTTATTGTAAGCATCCAAGAACGTGTATTAGTATTAAAGAAGAAAAGCATATGAATATTTATGTAGATTTTTTTTAATTAAAGGACGCTCTTAAAAGTTTAAGTATGCACACACGTGTGAACTCATTCTGGTGTAAATAATGATAAAAACGTTGTCTAAATCTCTCCACAGATAAATATAATAGAAAAAAGCCGTATGGTAATATTTGTATTCATGCACGAGGTGAAAAACTCACTTTGCCTTGCTTACAAAATGTAGGCGAATGCAGATGGTGTCTTACACATGCACATGCGCGCGCGTGCATTGAGTACAAGTGAGAGGACACAAACAAAACAAGTGAAAAATTTGCCAGGTTGTCTTGATTCTCCCGGGATAGTTCTACCCATAAATCGGAGACGGCACTGAATCGCTCTCGACACCTCGGCCAGACAAGCGAAGACAGGCGAACCAAAGACAGGTAATAAACTGCTCCGTTTGCAGGTGATACGGGTGGTGTATCGTCAGGGAGCAAGCCCGCGAACCAGACATGATCGGTCACACGGCGTTGCCTCATCCAGGTGGAGCCTCGCACCCAGGGTGTGAGGTATATGTCGCAAGACGGACCCCCGCGCTTTGCTGGAGGTCCCTTAAAGGGGAGTACAATGTCGACGCGAGAGAACCTGTGTTCTGGAGTGCCAGCTCTACAGTCGAGACCTCTGAATGCACTTAGAGTTGTACCTGAGGGTGGAGATGATTGAATCGTCATAAGGGCAAGACCCAAATTCCGCGGAGTGTTTTGTAAGACGAGAAGCAATGACATAGATTTAAGTCTAGCATGACAAACCGCAGCCCTCTCTCCTCGTATACAAGAATTGTCAGTCTTGGTCTGCCATAACAGCAAGTTATAAGAGAAGCCGAGGAAATGAGGTACTTCTCTAGAACTGAATGTTACTAAGTCGTGGTTATGATCAGTTTACCATCGTCGTCATTGTCATCAACAACTGTATCACCTTCAGTCTATAGCAACATGCCCACTGAACAGCAGTCCGCGGTTGCTGCGTACGTGTGCGGTTCGTGGTCAAAACGATCGCGTGGCGAGACTTACGACCGTTCACGTTATCTTTCTCATGGAAGCTTAATTTTAAAGGGGAGGGAACCAGGAATGCCTGGCATGCAGAGAGCTTGGAAGGACGGTGCCAAGGAGGAGAGAAGAGCCAAAGGTACCGTGTAGTCGCGCCCTGACCAGCGGCGCTCTCGTTTATGGAGGGGGTGACGTCACGAATCACGTGGCAGCCGCCCTGGGAGGATAATTACGACCCCAATATTTTTCTCCCGACAGTGGAGGGTCGTGGCATTCCGTAAATTATCTTCAGCCCTTGAGCAGAATACAAAATGTTTTCATCTTAGCCTATACGCATGCTCGCGAAATCTACGTTTCCAGGAATTGAACGCCGTCATTTCTTCCTGATGCCAGCGGCTTTTTTCTTGCTGTCATCAGAAACGGTTCCCTTTGGCTTCACGCATGAATGGGTTGCAGGACTGATGCCTATCGCTGAACGTCGATTTCGGCTTCTTTGTTCCAGTTTGTCTGGCACTGTTTGGTCGCTCGCTTTGGCTCCATTACCAGTGTCGGCCACCCGCAAGCTGCCACAGTAAATCACCGGATGCTGTGGTTCCTGCGGTACCTGACTTGCCTAATCTAATTTTCTGGGCCGCGGCTGTCTAGTTAAAGAACATTCCGCAGCTCAGTCGACCCTGGGTACGTCAGTGGAGGTGGAGCGGACCTTATTATTTCTTTATTGACTGGTTTTTAGACTGTCGACCGGTCAGCATACGCGCAGGAAAAGAAGACAGGCTTAGCAACGCTATGCGCACGTTCTGTGTGTTCTGCTGCCAATGCTGACTGCATTCTAAATATTTTAAACACTAATTACATGTAAAAAGAAAGTATTAAAGCGGGTTCAGATGATGTGCGGCGTGTTTAAATAGTACGTAAGATGTTGTCTACAAGTGTTTTAAGTGTTAACATTCCCCTACTTGACTGAACACTGGCTGCTGGCACACATTTGAAACATTATCAGATGTTATATGTTCGTATGGGTCATCTGTATGGCATACACCTCACATTTCTGAAAAGGATAAAGATGTAGAGTTCCCCATGTGTGTGTTGGGGAAGGGGGTGTATGCAATGTGTAACGTTGAAACGTTCGATTACATATAATTTATAAATAAAGATTTGGCTGCTAACCGAGGTGCGACAGATATATTTTACCAAAAAACGAATATTCACAAGAGTTATTTCTCTCAAAAGAACGCTTGTTTATCTTTACTGATGTAGCCAGTTGCTTGATGCAGACACAGCGGTTTTTGAACAAAACAGTTGTCAATAAAGACGTTAAATAAATCGTCTTCCCCTTTCTCCTCCTTTTTTCTTCTTCTTTTATTATTATACCGACATCCCAAGGCAGAGCAATTAACGCTGAAGACATGAAACCATAAAGTGCCTACCTGTCACTTTTTAACAAAGAGAAAAGAAGAAGCTTGTGCGTCTTCTGCCAGGTGTGCGCAGGTGTATGATAATAAGGAAACGCTTCCCTGGACTCGTTTTTCATCGAGGATTTTTTTTGGCGGCATCAAGCACCATTCGCACATTTCAGCCTGTTCGCGATCCCAGCGTATGGGCTTGAGTTTGCTTAGCAGATCTTTCATTATGAACACATTTATTAATTCAATAATCTCGACCCGGAGTGTGCGCTTTTTTGAGAGCTGAACCATGAAGGTTTGTATCGGGCTTTCTGGTCATAAAATCTATCGGAATGTCTGTTCATCTTGTGTATTTTTCGTCCAACTTCAGGTGCGGGCAGGGTTTTGTGATAACTGTGCACACCGACCCTGGGATAGAGTGTCAGGGGGTTCGTATCTCTCCTCTTTGACACGGGGTGGGTGGGGGTGGGGTGGGAGCTTTCGTACCCACGCGCAGACAGAGAAAGGGTGGACGACATGGAGAGAGATACCCAGATAACTGGAAATATTTTTGTTTATGTAACGAAATAGCACAGTCAAACACACATTCTAAACAGTTTACACTAATTGCATGTAAAAAGTGTCAAGCAATGTGCTGCAGGTGTAAATAGTTGTCAGATGTGTGTTGCATGTGTTCTAGATTCTCAGACTGTTCCAACTTGATTGAACTGCGGGCACACATTTGCAACATTATCAGAACACCATTTATAAATTCTCGGGCCATTTAAAGACTTTTTACGCTAAACCAGTCTAGATCAATGTAAAATGCGTTCTCTTTCAGAAGCAACATAAGTGTTCTAGCTTGAACACTTCCTTTTCACAGTGTACCTGGTGTCTTTGTAGGTCCATGTGAAGCCACGCAGGACATTTCTGACTTCTGTGCTACTAAATTGAGTAGAGCTAGCAATGGAAAGTTTCTGACACAGAAAGAACTAATGTGCAGATGTGGAAAGAGGAAAGCTATAGTTGGACACAAACCCCCAAATAAATAAATAAACAACTACGAATTAATTTCTCTTGAAATTAACCTGCTTGGTGAGGGCTCATTTCTTGAGACCCCAAAAGTTTCTGCATGTGAAATGGGAACATGTCTATTTAACGCGATTAAATAAAACCTCATGCATCCACAGAATCAGACTAGTAAATCTTCTGGCGCAAACGCATACAGGTTAAATATAGGTGAACGATGTTAACGGTACACTTCAGCTACATGTCTGGGACCAAAATAAAAGCAAATGAAATTGGCATCGCATCAACTGAATAAATATCTGGTGCATTCGCGAACAATTCTGGGGCAGGAACACCGGCAAGATAAATAATTATTACTGGTGCGTAGATATTATTGTTTAACGGCGTAATGTTCACGTGCAGGAAATGAAGCTGCATGGGCCACTCGACAGCACATGCGCACACACATTCACTTGAGGTCTTCCGCTACGAGACTTCGGAAAATAAGGGGTGAGGAAAAGGAAATGGAGGGATCGGAGATGGGGTGAGACAAATGGAAAGAAAGCCTGACAAACGTGTTGGGGCCCGTCTTCTAGGGCTTGGCTTACTTGAATTAAAATGTTGGTCCACAACTAAGTTAGCTGTTTGTAGCAGACCGTCAGGCATGTTCTTTACCTCTGGTCTTTTTCGAAGCCGCGAGAGACCTCCATTAAAGAAACATACCCGCTTCGTTTGATGGTACATGTACGCGAATCTTTTTTTGATCGACTGCTCATAAATCTTTCAATATCTTCCTTTTGACGCCTTGTTATATCCTCTGGTTTATTCCTTAAATCCTACAAACAAATAGAAGTGTTATAGCTTGATTTTTTTTCACATGCATACAGATTACAAAATGCTGGGATCATCACAAGTTGTTTTAAGAGGGTTTTTCGGGAGGGGAGGGGCAAGACGTCTGTGTGGTTGTTTAAGTCCATCGTTCCTACATTCTTCAGGCGTTGAAGTCATTCCAATCATAGGTAGCCGCTGAGGTAATTCCAATCTTTGTTAGCAGCTGCATGACGTCATTCCAATCTTCGGTAGCAGCTGCATGACGTCATTCCAATCTTCGGTAGCAGCTGCATGACGTCATTCCAATCTTCGGTAGCAGCTGACGTCGTTCTCATCTTCGGTAGTAGCTTTTGCTATAGTGTAGCAGGCGCATCGTGATGCAGCCCAGAGAATATTTTAAACGGTGCTTCTCATAATTCTATCGTTCTGCTTTTTGCACCGCGGCATGTCTTGTATCTTCGTGCCTGGCAGGCAGTTTTGTCAGGAATATCTTGATGGGCTGAGCTGTATTCGACCGACAAGCACTTTTAACGTCAGCTTTAGTTACGTTGCCTTCCAACGCGAACGGCCTCCACACTTGGCTCACGATACCTTCGACAATATCGGCTCTTGCTTGACTTTTGCTCAGCCGATGCAGTTAAAAATTGACTGTAGCGTGTCATTAGACTTTGCTAACTGACTTACCGTTAACTCTTATCAACATACAAGCCGCATAGTATCATGCTGTCAGTCTCTTGCACCTACGAGGTGCGACCTATTCCATTAAGCCGTATCTCTTGTTAGTATTGTCGGTGTGTTTATCGGAAGGCCAAATCCCGGGCTTCGCGCCCTAAGTCAAAATCAACAATCCGCTTGCCCGACGTGTAAACCCCGGCTCCCCAGCAGGCTAAAAATCCCTCCCGGCGCTGTTTGATCTCCGCCTGTGTCAGAAAGGACGTGAAAAGTTAATGAGACGGCATCGGTAAAAGTTAACTCCGGGGGCGGGCTGGCGGAAGGCGCCGGGGGGTACCCGTGGGACAAGGGGATAGGAGATGACAGGATTTTCACCTGGGAAGTCGCCAGAGCTCGTTTGTAACGATGTTTCGCTGGTCCCTTATCAGGTAACCCAAACAGAACTGTCTGGGGTGCACTACCTCCTGGAAGTTGATCCTTCAAGTTCCCGGATGTAAGAGCCTATCAGTGCGCTAAGGCGCTTGTCGAAACCAGAGCCGGTGTGGGAAGATAAATGCTCTCGATATACGTCCTTTCAATCCGGGTGTCTAGGCGGCGGAGATTGTTCTGAAAGTTTGGTCAGACGGCCAGCTACCTGTAAAAACTTCGCCATGACTCACAGTTCGGGTATTTGAGCATCTGCTGCAGCGCCGGTGAAGATCGTCTTGCCGTTTCGAGGAAGCGTACAAGAGGTTTAAAAGCTTTCACACCTAGCGACACAGGTGTCCTGGTCGGCACGTCAGTTGTAAATTGCATTACAACGCAATCGCATTACTGGAAGAAACTTCAGATTGAAACACGTGGTGTGTGTCAGTTTGGATCTAACAACACCTTTCTCGTTCGCTGGCGGTACCGGCTGTCAGCCTCAACACAGAAGCTTAAATCGACGATTTTTAAGAAAGCCTGTTCAGAGGTTGTTAGATGCACACTAAGCACATACATGTACACACATAAACGAGAACGTGTACTTTCTTTCACTTACCCTTGTATGTTGGACAAAATTTAAACTGCAGTGGAAATAGTTCTAGGATGACAGAAGAAAAACAATCCAAAAACATTTTGGATTTTCCGTTGTTCACCTGCAACTGTACTTAGCTGCGTGTTCCGCCTGTACTTAGTCATTATGTACATCCCCCACCCCACCCTCACCCCCAATAAAAAACCGGGTACTTGTTAATAACAAGTTGAGGAAAGAGGTTGGTCTTTTTGAATGCGACAAGTGCAGAGAAGGAAAAGTGGGTCACACTTCAAATCTTCAAGAAAACCCACACCTTCAGCCGTGTATCGTGACGTGCATCTGACTGTCAACGGTTCCGTCTCACAGGCAGAATTTGCAGCGAGAGGAACAGCCATCTTCATTTGGCTTCTTACACTCGTACTGGACTGCCAACAAGCTTCTGTTAAAGGGTGCACACACACACACACACCAGTATACTACACACACTCACAAGCGCACGTGCACACGCACACGCACGCACAAACAGATTATCGGCTAAGCTGTTTATTAGACACACATTCAGTATGCGTTCTACAAGACCGGAGGGAATGTATGGAGCACCCCACCAGAACAACTCGTCACTGCACAGATGGCGAAAGGCGTTGCGAGGTGACGTCTTCAAACAAAGATGCTTTTAATTACGTAGCGCAGTGTGTTTCCTGTTGTTGTTATGTAAGCATAGCTGACACTAATTAGACTCTTGGAAACAGGCCAAGAATCCAAGAAACAGGCCAGATGATAGCATTGTTTCGGGACATTATGCTCTCCCAATCAAAAATCGCGTTTTCATACAAGGTTTTTATAAATAGGGTTGAGTTCTCAGACAGGTTGGTTGGCTGTTGCTTAACGTCCCACCGCAGACTAAGTTCATATCAGGACAGTGTTGCTTAGACAATGTTAACGTGCTGCCACACGTGGGACTGCTGTCGCAACGTACAGGGTTCAGTCCCACCCAGTCACATTTTTCTGACACCTGGCCAACCAGTCCTAGTACTGTTCCCTATAGTGTCAGACCTATGGCATTGCTGCTATTGTAACCACTAGATCACCGAGGCGGTCGAGTTCTCAGACAGAAAGAAAGAAACAAGGCAGACAATACAGAAAAGAAGAGGAGACATTTGAGAACGAATGAAGATGATGTTGTCTTGAGAACTTTAACTCCAACAAGAAGTATTGGAGTTATCCTTTGATAATTTAAAGCGCTCGGTCCTCATTTGTTCTTTATTATTGAGAACTTTAGTTTTCTAACCATGTTAGAAATTCAGAAAATTTTAGGAAAAAATGTGAACGTTGTTATTATAATGCCACGTTCAGACTACTCTGTTTGGATGTTAGAAAACCTCTGTCTACAAAAAGTAACTTTCACAAAATAGAACGTCTTTCACATTCAAAGATTGCTTCTGCGCATTCACTCCCCCCTTCCCCCCACCAACTTTCTCCACACGTTGCAAAGCATACAAGAGAACTTCGGCCGGCAGTTTGAAATCGTCGGCTCGATACTCGGACTACAGCCAACATCCGTTGCTTGTTGAAAGGTTTCCACAATTCCACGTCATTATACTCGACAACATACAGGGCTTTGTGGGCTACAATAGGCTTTCCAGCTCACAGGAGGCCACACAGACAAGAATCAGAGAATGGCAGCTTGTTACAAAGAAGGGGAGTTTGACAAAGAGCTCAGGAAATGACCTGTCAGCAAAAAATAATTTGCCGGGAAAACACAATAAGTCTGCTCCACCCGACACAGCCATAAAAGGAGGGGGGAGGGGGGATGGTGAGAAAGGGCGAGTGATAGGAACAGAGGGGGTGAGAATGCTTGAACGGACATAACAGGTCATGACCAGGTAAAAAAAAAATTCGGATCTTCTGCGTTATCTAACGGCCAATCTTTAAAACTTCGCTAATCTGGGAGGAAAAAAAAACAACCCTGTAACGAAGGCTGACAGGGCAAAGGACCCCTGCTCTAGAGATGAACAGCTTCTTCGCTGAGGCCAGAAAGCCCTCGAAATTAGTTCTTTTGTCTGTGCGCGTGTTATGGGAGGTGGTGTTTTTCCACCATAAAGAGGCTGCATTCCACTTTGCTGTTCAGACTGAGGGTAACAAAGGATACTCCTCCTTTTCCTGGCCTCCCATTCCTCACCCCGCCCTCCCCACTGCGCAGGGGACCGCCTCAGAGGTCTAACGGTTAAGGCGTCCGCTTCCGAGGCGATTAGGAGCCTCGCGGCCCGGCCGAGTCATACCTAGAACTTAAAAATGGCTGCTCTGCCAGACCGTACTCCTGGCACTGTAGAGGACAATAGGACTGGTTGGCCCGGTGTCAGTGTAATGTGACTGGGTGGGACTGAAGCCTGTGTTGCGACAGCAGTTCCACGTGTGGCAGGACGTAAACTGGTACTTCTCAAACAACACGGTCCTATATCCACCTCTTTTGCGCCTGGACTTTATGCAAAACAAACACACAACAAACAAAAAACAACTCTCTTTCCTCTGTGTGTGTGTGGGGGGGGGGCGAGCGATGACGCGTGCGTGTTCACCTGCATCTATCTCCGACTCTCTTTCCTTCCTTCCTTCCTTCTCTTGGCACAACCTCAAAGCCACTTCCGACACTCGTACTTTGGTTTACGATCGTTTAATTTCTCAAGCTACGGCGACTACAAACCCTCGCGTGGTTTTAAGGTCATTTAAAGCCCCCGTTTACGACCTTACTTGTGGCTCTCGACCCCAGTCTTACGACTGACCCGGCCCCTAAGCTTTAGATAGTAGTACTAGGGGACCGAAGGTCGGTCGTAAGCAACTTTAATTAAGTGGACTGAAGGGGTCATTATTCTCTTGCTGGAGTTAACTCCTGTAGCTATGATACCGCAACGCAATGATAAAAATGCAGGGCATTTAACAGTTCGCTGCATTGTAACTCTGAGGCTTGCCTACGGCAAGCGTGGAACGTAATCTTGCCCTGCCCAGAGGTCTTGTACTCACGCCTCATGTGTTCAAATCGGTCAGGTACGCCAAGCCTTGCACATAGTCACGGGCGCACGTGCCCAAATCCACACACATATAAGCAAGTATGACTCTTCGCACTCAGGGTCACGTGAAGTTTTTTTAAAAAAATAGCTTTATCTTCCGTAACAAGGTGGTTTCCAACACCCCAGCTGGCAATACTTAAAGCTGTTGCTGATCTAGTTGTTGTGTGGTTGAAATGCGTCGTCCGCCACCTTATGGCACTGCTGTATCCCTGCGCCGTGGGTTGTTTGGATGGATTTTGCTGATTAACGTCCAGTCGCAAACGAGGTGCATATCCGGATGGTGTTGCTTGAGACAAGTTCACGTGCTGTCACACTGGGACTACTGTTACAACACAGGCTTCAGTCCCACCCAGTCAGATTATACTGACACGGGACCAACCAGTCCTAGTACTGTTCCCTATAAGGTCAGGCGTTTGGCAGGGCATCTACTAGATTGACAATTTTTATGTCTTAGGTGTGACTCGGCCGGGATGCGAACTACCGACCTCCCGCCTCGGAAGCGGACGCCTTAACCACTAGATCATCAAAACGATCCACAGAGAGAGAGGAACCACACACACACACACACCAAGACAACACAACAGCGGGGGAGTGGTGGAAGAGATAAAGAAAGGGGAGAGAAAGACAACACAACGCAACAACACAGAAAAGAGAGAAAAAGGAAAAGAGACAGGCGTTTAAATTAATGGTATCCCTTCTAAAGTCTGCATTTCAAAACGAAGCATCTACAGCCATGAGAAACCGAACTCTTTTTTTTTTCATTCACTCGCTCAAATTCACACGTCCATGTTTACACGCAGGCACGCGCCTAACTCGAACACGCAAGGACGTGCGAACACACTGTCAAACGCCACAAATTATCCTTCTCTCTGCCTCCCACTCTTGCTCACCCACCCTCCTACCCAACCAACCACTCACTCGAAAAGCTTGACATTACAGACCCTGTCCCTGCATCTGTAATTGTCATTGAACCAAAAGCAGACTGACGCAGAGGGATCAAAACCCTGATCCTTGCGCGCATTCGGTTTTTTTCTCTCTCTCTCTCTCAACAAGCCTTCGTCGTGTCCAAAAGTTTGAAAGAAAAGGTAAAACTCACGCTTTTGCGTGCCTCTATAAATAGAGTAACGTGGCAGTGACTGGACCCAGTGTTTACTCAGAACCGGAAGTTAATCTGTGAAAACGAGGCTGGAGTACTTAACAACCAAAGAGGCACGCCGCGCGTGAGCAAGGTGAGAGGAAAAGCTACCTTTGACGCAGAAGACAATAGGACATTGCGCTTTTCCCGCTTTTCCGGCCATGGCACTTCTAGCAAACCCACGCTTCCGGGGTCCCAGACTGTTAAACAGTGCACACCTCACTTTTTCAACAAATTAGCA
>SMGT01002116.1:170387-211545 GCA_004794575.1 Lanistes nyassanus | reverse complement strand
CCCGTTTTTTGCGTGGGAGCTGTTTGAGTGGTTTGAAGGCGAAGGAAACTGGGGGAACTGTAAATAGAACGGACGGCTCAGGCAGCCCGCTGCTTGTACATCCACGATGCTTCAGTGACTGCGCGTATACCTACGTGTGTGCGCGTATACCTACGTGTGTGCGCGCATAGCTACGTGCGTTCCCTCTACGTGACGGCAGTTTTCGTGCAGTAAGCTTCAGTGTCTGGGCGCCTCTGTTTCGCTGGCTTTATTTCTAACGTGACACGCGGAAACGCAATCATTAGTAAGGCTAAACGCCGAGCGTGGTTAACGATCAGCAGAGGAAGCGACAGGACCCCCCCCCCCCCAAAAAAAAGTTCCGGAGCGGGGAGTCTCAAAACTTGCAGTTGACTAACGCACAACCGCTGTTGGGGCATTAGCTCGCTATCTGATGCGCCTGTGTAAACTCAGAGCTGCAACATTTTGACAGCCGATCACTCGCGAATGGATTCCTCTGCGACGCGTAAAAAAACAAACAAAAAAAACAACAAAAAACAACAATGTCGTGGCTGCGATGTGCCAGGATAAGGATGACAGACCTGTCTTGCCACCCACGAATAGAGCAGGACGTTGGCGTCCGTGCGTGCGTGCGTGCGTCCGTGCGTGCGTGCGTGCGTCCATGTACATGCGGGAATAAGAATGGTTCACTAAAGGCAAGCGTGTACGTGTGCACAGACAGCACAGTGAGGAAACAAAGGTGGGTCCAGAAGAAAAGAGATGAAAGATCGAAGAAAGTGTGAGGGGAGGGGGGGGCAGAATGATTGAATGAATGAATTAATGAATAGATACAGAAGGAACGATGGAATGGAATGAATGTGTGAAACTAATGAATGCGCACAGAATGCAGAAAAAGATACAAAACAGACTGCTGTCTATAAGGGAGAACAGTCGTCTGCACTGTGTATGCATGTGAGCTGTGTGTGTGTGTGTGTGCTTGCGTGTGTGTGTATGCTTGTGTGGGTACGTGTGTGCGTATGTATATGTACTATTACTAACGTGCGTGCGTGAGTGTGTGCATTTTGCGTGCGCGTAAACTTCGGTTCATAATAAACTCTCTATTATTTTCGACGGAAAAAGTCTTGTTTGGACATTCTGCATGCTGCTGTAGCTGCACAGCGCGAAGCCAGTATCACTTCTGTAGAATGCGCCATTCCAGAGATCTGGCGTAATGTGTTTGAATGCATGGGAGAAAATGTTTGCAGACGCAACGATAAACTCTATTTAATTAAACAGAATCGTCGAACAACTTCACCTGAGGTGCGATGACGTGTCCCAACTGTATACCTAAAGTACAACATGTGACTTTCAGACGTTTTACTAGTCTTTAGAAACAAATACATGATTTCGTAAATAGATGTATGTGTTCGCGACTTTAAAACTCCGAAGAAAGAATTCGATAAAAAAATTTCCAACGCTTTTTCACATAATCTGTCAACGTTTCTTTTACGACACTGCTTTTAAAACCTTTCTACCCTGGGCCAGCATGAGCGGTGCCTTTACAAGCTCTGTTCGAGTGTTGGTTACGAGGAAAGTGCAATTTATTATCTCTCTGTGGACGGTAGTGTTCTTTGAGTAAGCTCTCAAGTCACCACAGAGTTTTTCTATAAAAAGACTTTGATACGCAACAGTTTAAAAAAAACGTTTTTATACCAGCTTACTAGTTAACAAGGATTAGTTAATCTGGTAGAGATGCTTAAGTTCGACGATTGTGCGTCTCCACATATAATTAACTAATACGTGGATAAAGTGCACGGGGTCAGGAGGATTGCGACCGCTTCCGTAACCAGAAATGCAGACTGGAAATGCTGATGCAAGTGGGCCCTGGGGTAGACTGCTTGAGTCTTCATATCTGCTCTCCATGCATACAACTGCTCACACATTTCACTGCTCTATTAGGCGTCTAATGGGATTTTGGGGTCCAGAAACCGAAAAGGGATATCAAAATCATATAGTCGAGCGCCCATGCAGCTGGGCTGATGGTTTGTGGAAATTCGGGGATAGACAAACATGCGCAGAGGCGTCTCCTGCTAATAATAACAGCCATCAGACACGAATATTTTCTCACAGGTAAAGGTTTCTGTGACCTGCAGTGGAATGGTGGCTTCGGGAAATGGTGGGCGGATAGGGGCGAAATGGGGGAGATACATGCAAAAGGTGGCTGCCGTGAGCAGCACCGTGCATTGGAGAGACCTCCCACTTACCGTAGCGATCAGAAGATGCAACACCAGGGCCCGCATCTTTGATGTACTTCCGGTAGAATACTTTTCTTGGGCCGCCGTTGACATCTTCCCCAGAAGCCCTTCCAGGCGAGACACGCTAGGTCCCAGATTCAAACACGCTCACCTAGCACACGGTGAAGAATGGATGCAGGGAGAAGAGGAACCGGGGCAAACGGGCTTCGCTCAACAGATGTGTCAAACGCGTTTTGCTGATGTAGCAAACAAGAGGCTTGTTCTTCCTTTTGTGCTTTCTTTGTCCTTTTTCGATGCGTCTTATTTTTCTGTTGGGTTGCTTGGGGATAGAGCAGCCAGTGTGGTGGAGACTACACGACGGCCGTAGAAAAACAGACGTTTGCACCTTGGCTGCACGTAAAACACAGAAAACCGTTTGTTCTCGTTACGCGGAAACGTTCTGAACAAATTCCCCCGCCGTGTTGTCGCCAGGCCACAGAACTATCAAGGGCTGGGCTGATTTCGTGCCGGCCTGAATTTCGCGAACGATGAACACGTTTGCACTCTTTCTCCTTTCTAACCTCCACCCCCTACCAAAACACCAGGTCTTCCCACTGCACGCTCCGTTAAGCAGATTTCAATAGCGCCGCTCATAGCAGTGTAATCTCTGTCCGAAAAAAAAGCCCAGGTTGCTTGCACTTTCACCTGTCCCGGTGCAGCCAGCCTGGCGTTCAGGTAGCACTTGTGTCACACGGTTGCCGCCACCTCTTTTTCGCACTTCATCTACGTCATCGTCGTTTTAACTTCGCGCAATGTTTCGTCCTTAACACCGACAGGAGAGATGGATCCCCGGTGGCACCGGGCTACCTCAGCACACGGCGACCTCAAGCCGGGTGCGCATGCGTGCTCCTATGGGCGCCGCGTACGGCAGACGGAGTTGACAAGTGGATCTGTCCCCCGCCACACGACGGGACTGCTGCCACCCTTCTGACCACAAGACGTGAGAGTTAACGCTCCTCCTGACCACACTTCCGCCGAGCCTGCCACCAGACGGCGCTGCTACACGCCGCAGCGGCGAAAAGGCAATTAGCTAATTGGTCGCGCGTTAAGAAGAAAGACTCTTCCAGCTTAAGACAGTCCTTGCCGATCGTTAAAACCACACAGCCCAAAGCGGTGTGTTAAAAAAAAGAGAGAGAGAAAGCAACAGGCACACAAAAGACAGAAAAAAATCCCACTGTATATTTCCTAAATGTCTGATGCAGCAGGTCCAAAGCTGTCACAGTACCTCTGCACACACGATGATGCGTCGAACCGTAGCTGCTGCTCCTGTTACTGGTGTCGTTCTTGCTGTCAAAGCTGTTTACACGCTGCTGGATAAAACCGTAGTTCACACACATAGTTCTCTCACACACGTGTAGCCAACTTCGGCAAGACACGACATCTTAACTGTCAGTGCCAAGCACATTAATTAGTCTTTCCAAGGGTGTAAAAGGTAAAGGTGTACGCCATGAATTTTCCATCCACTCCCCTGTCGCAGGTGACTGGTTGCGCTTTCCTTTTCGCTCGGGTTTTAAAAATAATGAGCCTGCTGGATGTTACAGCATGATGCCGGCAGCCCTTTGACTGTTTAAAAGCGGCGGCGCCTGATTAAAAAAAAGCTAATAAAGTAGGGAGCTGTGTGACACGGCATAATCTGTGACAGGCGTACAATTGGCGTTGTTGTCATGGGACGCACGTAAGCAGTTCAGTCCCCTCCTGACCGTTAGAGAAGGAGAGAGCAACACAGCGTAGCCCGGTGGAGATCGAGAAGTCACATCACGGGCACGCAGAGAGAACGAAAGACGTATTCTTATCCCTCACGTCGCAGAGTCCAGGCCAGCAGCCGAGGCACACGCCGTCTGTTGAATGGACCTAGCACGGGAAGGTAGCTTAGTTTTACCTGTTGCCCCCTTCCCTACTTCACAGCCCATTGAGGAGCCGCGGTACGGCCAGCGGCGGGGTGCGCGCGGTAGCGGGTTGAAAGCCACGAGCAGAAGTTGACGAACGCTTATCTGCACTCGTCTGTGTTCCCCTCGCATCTCATAATCGCCTTCTCGTCCGCACGGCGCGGTGGTGGAAATAACACGCAGTCTCCCTTTTCATCGCCGTTGTTATTATTATGAAAGCAGCTTTGGAATGCAAGCTTGGAGGCATGCGTGCTAAGAATCTTTCGCGATCGCATTTATAGAGCCTGCGGCAAACGTCAGGAATTACATTTAAAAAATGGGAAGGTGTTGATTACTAAACTCTGTTCACGCACCAGTGTTAAGAAATGTGAGTCCATTGATGGAAAGAGCAGGCGGTTTGGGGCTTACTTTGCCGTCGCTCGAAATATGACATGGCGCAGCGGTGTAGCGCTGCGGTTTGAAATTACAGTTTCTGCAGCGACAGGCCGCGTCGCTGGACTGTGACGACAGGGGAGGCCACAATTATGCGTTCTGGTTATGATTTTTGAAAGGTAAAAATAGACTGCTCAAGGTCACGCCCAGCTTCGCAATGAATGAGTGTCATCCGCCTAGAACAGGCTGGCTGCATACCAGGTCCGACAAAATAGGTATTCGCGAAGAACGCCCCTTGTGACGTCATGCGAGTCCCTGGAAGATATGCAGTGTCAGCAGGAATAATTTCTCAGACCTTTGCTCTGACTTGACTGGGAGGTAGACACCACAACAACGAGTCACTGTGTCCCCGTTTTCAAATTCCGCACAAATCACATTCATGGACATTCTCAGTCCAGTAAAGACAGAGGTTAAACTAAAACCAGCGAATTCACGAGTTCGCGTTTCCGGTGCCGCTTGGCATGATTCCCAAACAGCGCTAGAGGTTAGCTTGTGTCAGTCCTGATCCTCACTTCCTGTTTGCCTTCATCAGGTACACAAATTTCCATTTCGGGTGTGTTAAGCATAAAATACGTATATTATATAAAAGTGCATTTTGATACTAAATCGGTCTTTAAACATTTCACTTACACCTTAAACCATGGTTGTTCGTGGTTTTTCGGTCTTTCGTAGAACACCGGCAGCGATCGAGCAGCAGACGATCACATTAGACACGTTTCTTAAACATTTTCGTACATAAGTGTACATTTCTGGTATATTAAGCATCAAATACTTACAAAAGTGGATTCTGATGCTAAATCTGCCTTTAAAAAATTTAATTTACATATTAAACAGTTGCTTTTCGTGGTTGTTCGTGACTTTTCGGTCTTTCTTAGGACGCCAGCAGACGAGCAGACGATCAGTAACGTTTAGACAAATTACTTCAAAATGTACGCATAAAAATGTACATTTCGGGTCTATTATCCATGTAATGCTAATAAAAGTTCATTTTGATACGAAATCTCCATTTAACACCTTTTACTGACATCTTAAACCGTGGCCTTTCGTGGTTGTATGTGACTTTTCGGTCTTCGGTAGGACGCCGGCAGACAGGCAGGTGATAACATTTAGACATTACTTCAAAATTTACGTACAAAAGTGTAGATTTGTGTACATAAAGCATCAAATACAAAAGTGCATTTTGATATTAAATCTGCGTTTTAAACCTTTTTATTTAAACCTTAAAAGATGACTTTTTTGTGGCTATTCGTGGTTTTTCGGTCTTTCATAGGACCCCTGAGGCGCTGGATTCTGGACAGTGATTTATTTTTTTATCAATGAAATGAAGAGAACAAACAAAAGCTTTCTTTGGAGGGCAGCTGAGTTTTATAATGCTGGGAGCCACTCTTTCTGGTTATTGTCGTTAGCAGGGCAATGAAGTTGGAAAGGTGGTTCACATGGGCACTCGCATTCAAAAGCAGTTAATTGTGGACGGAACTCTTCTGTTGTTTTTGCAACCGATGACTGAGCATGTTTCACCCCCACCTTTTTGATACTTCCTCCATTCATCTTCTGGATGGAATGCGAGTCGCCTTCGAGATGCAGCCATCACCTAACTAATAAGCGGAAGTGAGGATCAGGAGCCTCGAAGTGGGCTGTGAAATGACCCCGACCACAGTACGTATCCTTAAACGGGGTGCGGAAACTTGTGAATATTAGGCAAGAAACAGACAACAGTCAAACAAATGGTGCGCTTTATGGTCTCTGAGGGGTTTTTACAACCAAACAAAAAGTATGCTAAAGCGTTCGGTTGCCTGTAGACGCGCGTAGGACTGGTTCGTAAATACTTATCTTTGCAAACCCGGCATCCTTGTCCAGAAAATAAGTACAAGCCGGTATCTTTAGAATGTTGACCCCTGAGCAGATAATGATTTCTTTTCTTCGTTGGTCCACTAGTTGGAATTTTTAATTATTACTCAAAACGTTCGCTATCCTTTCTTTTCATTTTGGCGTGACAACCAAGCGAAGAGGGCATCATGGAAACTAGCGGCAGTGCGAGCTGTGCAGTCGGGAACTGAAGGAATGGCGAATACTTTTCAGTCCGCTTTGGCTGGTGGATATGCGTGTGTCTGTGTACGAAGCAAAGCCCTGCGTATTAACTGCCGTTGAAGGCGCGAGTCACTTTTACAAGGCCGCTGTACTGCACTGCTTTCGACCCTGCTGCTGTCAGACCCCAATGCGCGCCGCTGTTATAGCGGAGCTACAAGCGCCTTCACTGCCGACAAGCGACAAACTGCCGCACGACTGCACTCCAGCAGAACTACGCACGGCAAAATTGCTGTCTCTCGATCTGTCCCCCATCTCTTTGTCAGGCACGCATGTGCACACACAGTCACACACACACACACGGACACACGCAGAAGAATGAAGTTCATTCACACATCGCGTCGCCCCTGTTGCTGCTTGCTGAAAGCGGACGCAAGTTTTGGAACGTCGTTTACAGCATCAAGCTGTCGGCTACATCACACTTTGCGGTTGTTCACCTGCTTGTGTCATCTGGAAAGATCCGTCGTGGCATGGGCAGGGCAGAGGTAGGACGCTTGTCGAGATACTTATTGCGATAACATGAAAGACGACAGGAGAGGAGATATTAGAACGGAGAAAAAAGTGTTGTTTCCTACCTGGGTTCCCATAATTGTGTTTTTTTCCTACTACATACATTCATCCACTCGCCTTCTCCCGTACCCACCATGTCCTTCACCCAAACTACCAACACAAAAATCTCTTATTCGATTATCCTGTAACGAACGCACGCATGCACTCACACATGGACACTCGCAGGCTCGCTCGCCTGTCTCCTGTACAGGACGTAATTGCTCTAATTCGCTGGAGCCAGTCAAATGGCGAGCTCTAGTTCGGGGGCAGTAGTTTGGGGGGGGGGGTAGGAAGAGGGGGAATGTTTCGGAAGGACGGGGGAGTTAGGGTAACGGTAAGGGGTGGTGGTTAGGGGAAAGGTAGGGGTGGGTGTGAGGGGGATGGGGTTATAGGCAGCATGAGCTTCCAGGAAATTGGAACGTTTTCAGTGGTGTATATTAACTATATTTTAAGTAATACTCTATTTGATTGGCTCCAGTTTTTTAAAAGCCTTTTCAAGCTTATAAAGCATTGCATTTGGTGATGTGTAACGTTAAAGGATGTCCCATGACCTTTTAAGGTGGCTGGGGAGTGGAGGGTTTGAGACCACCTTTTTCCGTAGTGAAAGTCTTCTTACACGTGGCAAAACTTGACACTTTCGCAAGTATAGCAGGCAGGTGCAACCTTCACGCAAAAGTTTCTCTGGCATGTCGCCACTTTTCTGTGAGGGTTGCTGCGATCGATTGCAGGTCTACTTTGTCGCCGGCGTTGAAAGCGTCGCGAAGTGTCCGGCCAATCAGAAATCTCTAGCAGAGTAGCTCCCCTTTTGACTCGCCGTTGTCGTCTGCTGTCAGTTTTCTTAGTTGATTTACTTTCGCGATCCACTTTTTACCCAGATTATTTTCACTTTTTGTTTTTCTTTTTGTTCTTGCAGCTAATAATAGCACCAGCAGCAACAGTCATTATTAACGAGTGAGATCGACCGAAACAATGATATGCTTGGACAGGTCAGGTGTTGCTTCTAGGTAATGCAATGGGGGCTTATGGGTATACTTTTGCTGGCTTATCTACACGTCCGAGGACAGCACATGGTAATATTTAAGCAAAAAGGATTTTTTCTTGCTGTGCGCGACTAGTGACCATTGCCACGTGTGAGCAGCCCTTAACCTGCATCCCAAATAGTGAGTGTGCGGGTCCGTAATTTCGACGTACGTGACCGGTATAGAGTGGCCCCGGGCAACACTTGAGAAAGGCATTTCCGTGCCAGAGCTAGAAATTTCTTCATAGGAAGTGGTGGACTTTTTCGGGAGGGGGAGGTGTTCCTTTGAGAAAGAGGCTTTTCCTGCGGAAGGTTTAGCGTTTTATCCGTAGCTTTTATTTTTCTAGCTTTTTGTGCCTTCATCCTACCCCTTCAAACTGACTAAAAGTCTAGAAGATTGTCTGTTTTGGACCCCCCCCCCTCACCACATATACACACACGATGCTGCTTCGTGAGTTTGTCTATATGTTTAAGTCATTTATTAGCAGAGGTTTTGTCCAAAGACATTTTCTAAAATCCACAAGCTGATAGCTGTCTTTTCGCTTTTCGCTTCATGCAGAGAATGCCAGCGCCATTTTTTCTAGACCAGAAGTTAACTGACACGTCGGTTATGACGGGTTCATATAGTACATCTGACAACCTCTCCATGAAACTAAAATCTTAAAGACACCGTGAAAACTAGCCAATCAGCTGCTATCTGAAAAGGGTCATTGACACCGTGTGTGTACGGACGAGATGTTTGTGGTATGTTTCTGGCCAGCGGGTTCATCACACATGACAGCGGGTTATCTGCTTCGATAAACGTTTGACAAGGGGGAATAAATACATACCATTGCCAGAGGGAGACGCTGTCGCCACGACAAGTGCGCAACCAACCAGTCGGGGGCTCGTTGCATGAGCATTTGCCTTTCCTTTCCGCACATAACAGCCCGTCCTGTTCACACGGCAAACGAGTCGTAAGAATGAAGACTGTCCGAAGTTTCATGCAACCCACCCACTGGTCATTAATTTCAAATTTCGAATTGTTTGACTTTTTTGTTTCTGAGTTCACATCGTAGTTTCCCAGGCTGTCCTGGTGTTAATCTTAATTCAGAATTGGCTGGATGTGACGTGAGGCTGTCTGTTGTGCTGATGTTAAAGATGTTCACCGCATATAAGTTAATTTTTTTTTGTTTCGGTCACTGACCTGCAACCTGAGCGACTTTCGGACACGTGTAAGTAGGACAACAGCTACCTGCAAATTGTTAAAGCCCCTGTCGCTACTTACCTCGATCCTAGTGGTCGACGTCGCTCGCGGGTTAACACACCTGTCATGTGAGAGATGGTTAGCACACCTGTCATGTGAGAGAGGCAGCCGAGATCGAAGTGGTTTTCGCCCTAATGTATAAATCAGTGCCGGAAGTGAAAAATGCATCGACAAGTGTAGTTAAGCAAATATATAAAGCAAGTAAGAGATGGAAAAACTTTTCTTTCTTTGTCTCTCCATGGCAGAAGAGATCAGTGAATTCCTGAATCCGGTAGCCCCTCGGCCACAGTTTCTGATGTTGATAGCTGTCAAGGAAGATGAGGAAGAGCAGGGAGGGAAAATAAGAGAGAGGAAGGAAGATTGAGTGCTTCCCTGGTCCACCTCCTCCCACTCTCCCTCACAGGCTATTGTCAGGCTGTTACGTTTTAGCAATACATCCTGTTGAAAGAATCACACAACTGTGGATCGTCTGAAAATTATAGGCAACGTGAGTTGGCTGTGGGCTTTTTGGCGTGGGATGGGAGGAAAAGGTGGGAATGAGACGAGCGTCCGTACAAACCCTAGGGCTTGTCCTGTCTGTCAATCACAAATCACAGCCAGCTTCCAAGTCCTTTCGACGCCTTCTTGTGGCAAGATCCTCCTCCTCCTCCTCCTCCTCCTCCTCCTCATCCTCATCCTCCTCATCATCATCATCGGACAGTCAGGCAGAGAGAGAGAGATGAAAGAGAGAGGGGAGAATCAAAGTAGGTTGTCTGGAGTGGAGGGTCTGGCATGCATTGGCTGAAGAAGCTGGCAACCTCTTAACTGTCAGCAAACACCGTCACAAGCCAGATGAATTGACTTCTATCGCAGATGCCAAAATACTGTTTTGCTCTAGAGTTTTCCATTTCCTGCATATCAAGGAGCCTCCGTTTAAAAGCTGCGATAAAGAGACGTATTTTATCGTTGCGGACGTTTGCAGTAGGTGCTGTCCTCATAAAATGCGTATGGTCGTATATTTTCTACGTAAGACGGTAGAGCGGAGGCAGGGTATATTTAATGCCAGGCTCCCTGTGGGATTCTGTTTTGTTTGCTTGTTAATGTTTGTACATCGTATGCACATATGTTTATGGATTTATGTATTGATATATGTACGCTAAGTTTGTATGTAGAAATCATGTGTTTCCGTATATGTATGTAATCTCATCAGTAAGCAAGCATGCATGCTGTATGCACACACACACACAATAAGGCACGAGGAAATGCGGAAATATCAGAATTCTCTTTGGCCTGGGCCATTTATATGTTGAATTCCACAGTGTAGTGAGGAAAGAAGATAACAGTAAAATTGTTACGTAGGTGTGACAGCGTCCTATTTCTGTGGCCTAGAATTTAGCAAACAGTGTTCTACCAAACCTTCATCTACAGCCATCCGTTCTGCATGCATTACCAAACGGATTCGAATAAACAATCCCCTAAGAATTCCGCTCCACCCCGCCCCTACAGCAAAATTCCAGCAGCACATACAAATCTAGGCATGGAGTCGGGTATATGGAAATTCTTTATTTCAGTTTTTAAAAAATCAAGTATAAGTTGCGTTTCATGTAACTTTTATCGTCGCCTGTTAACCAAGAGTTCAGTGACTTGCTCGGCGAGTCCTGACGTTTAGGCTAGTGAAACTGACACGTACAAATGGAGGTTTTGAGAAAAAATACCTCCGTGTTGACATTCGACGACAATGACAGGAATGGATGGAGTGTATGGTGAAACGTAGTCGACGGAGGTGCAAATTTCCACCTGTACGCGACGGTTTCAGGTGCACCTGGGTCACGTGAAGCTGACCTGTAGATGCCAGTCGCGCGTCAGTGGCAGGCTGTGGCGTCACTGTCTGGGTGGCCTGACGGCGACACTGTGCCTCGATCTGTTGGCATCTCAGGTGCATATTTCGCGCCGGCTATGACAAATAACTTCGGTGTTGGAAACTTTTTTCTTTTTAACTTAATACAGTGCTTCCGTCCCGGCTTTGCCCGCAGCACAACGTTCCTACCAACTGTCGGTGAACTCTCGTCGCAAGTCCGGTGTTTACACAGTACTCGAGACGCCGACCTCCCGAGTGTGAGGGACGCCTCTAATGATGGAGAGACGATCCCTAAAATCACAGCTTTGGAGGACTTCACAAAATCCTGTGGAATACCAACAGATTTGTCGAAAGAAAAATACAACTCGACATGCAGGCTTTAAGTTCATCACCTCACTGGATTTCCTTCAGATACTCCCACGGTTAACCATCCTGGGTATTCTGAGGGCAGAGGGCAGAGAACCGCCAGTGTGTGTGTGTGTGTGACGTACGCGTGCACGCAAGCATATACAATACTAAGGTATGTGTGGACTCAGGATCTCTGTCAGCTCCGAACATACATCCACACTCCCTCCCTCTCTCCCTTCATTCCTCACTCACTCTAATGCACACAAGGATTTAGGGGTCACAGGGTTTGGGAGCAATGACACATGTCATGTGACCCATGCAGGCCCACGACCCTTCCGCTGAGCTAGCCATCATCTTACTGTCAACGACCCACGGCATCTTGGAGACACTGGCTGCTTCCCACACTGATACGACATACATATTCATCTGACAGATCTTGTCCACCTGTCCAGGAAGACCGCCCCCCCTCCAGCCAACCGCCACTGCCTTTGGTCGTGACTGTCGCTAGAGCTTGGGAGAGGTTCCTCGTGAGCGCATCCATCACGAAGACTGCACGCGATCTCGCGACATCTCCGAAGTGACGTCAGGTTTGTAATTCATTGACGGCTGCCTCAGTAGTGGCGTCTCTCGTGTTCGAGCCCGCGGTGCCTTCGTGTAACTGTCACGCAACGTTGACGCTGCGACGTTTTGATGACAAAGGTGGAGGTGACCAGGTGATGGAGATGTAATAGCTGCTCTGACAGTCCTACAGCGCTCTCTATCTCTCTCTCCACCCCCCTCATCACAAAGCTGGAGATAGGTGATGGGAATGCAGTAGTAGCTCTGATAGAATCTGTTCTCTCTAGCTCTGATAGAATCTATTTCTCTCTCTGTCTCTCTCTCAAATGGCAGTGTCGTCTGCTAGTTAATGAACTCCACATTTGATTTTCGGACATGACCATGGAAACTACAAGAGAAATATTGTGTTGTGAACAATAAAGCAAATACACAGATTGTCGATTTCATTATTCACCTCCACTCTTGCTTCAGACGGGAGTTTCTCTACATGAAAGATTGCGCTGAATATCGCGAGAGAATTGTAAAACGCGCAATTCTTTGCACGTGAGACCACGCAAAATGTCCCCAGAGAATTGTAGCACGCGCCCTCCTCCACACAAGAGATCACGCTATAGGCCGTATGTACAATTCCGTGAAGAAAGCAGACAAGAATAAAGCAAACCTGCCAGAGCTATCTTCTAGCAAAAGAAAATGCTACCAGGTTAACTGCTGGCCCCGCGCGGGGTATATGCCGCCACATCAAATTTAATATCCTGAATACAGCTGGTAGTTAACCCTTGATTTTTCACAACCTTTTTTGTACAAAGAAATAAATTGCAGGAGGCATTTTCCTCCAACCCAGTCTGTACCTGGACACTAACACATTGGACTGGTGTCGTGCGAGACCTCATGTGTGGCACTTTGTTAATTTGTCTTCACCGAGCCCTGAAGTCTGGTTTATGTAGAATGATACTGCACCTGAAACGGAGATTTTGTTCCTTCCTGAAAGCTGCCTTTTTTCCCTGTGGACGTTCCGCAGCAATTCATACCTGCCATATTTATCGCCAGTCTGCAGTATATGCACGGACATCCGATTTGCGCTGAGAACTTAAGAGGAAAGATAGTGCTGTCTGCGGGGTTTTTATTTTCTGACTTTTTGTTAAGAGTTGATTTTCCTGTTGCCTTTATCAGTCTGCTCATTTCGTTGATCTCTTCTGGAAGCACACTTTCCAGACATGATAACAATGAATAATGCGAACTCAACAACGTGATGATGATGATGATGATGATGATGATGATGATGATGATGATGATGATGATGATGATGATGATGATGATGATGATGATGATGATGATGATGATGAACTCGACTCTATGCAGCGCGAGCGGAGATGGGGATCTAAGCAC
Organism: Lanistes nyassanus; assembly: GCA_004794575.1. NCBI lineage: Eukaryota > Metazoa > Mollusca > Gastropoda > Architaenioglossa > Ampullariidae > Lanistes > Lanistes nyassanus. The sequence continues at coordinate 197,930 of SMGT01002116.1, read as the reverse complement.
TAACTTCGTTGCATCATTTTCATTGTGTGATGGTCATTTCTCAGTCCTAACCCTGCAAGAATTGGTTATTTCTGAAGATTCTCAGGTGTGGCTTTCGTCTGGCCTCTTTAGGATGTTTTTAATTAACCAGACAGATGCGAATTCTATGCACGGCCAGGTTTGGCGAACTAGGACCCGCGTACGTCCAGTTAAGAATGGTCTTCAGTCATCTAGACTCCAGAACCACCTCGACCGCAGCGTCACGTTCAGAGGGGTTGAAAGCGGGAGCAGGTGGGGGGAGGGAGGGGGAGATTGCTGGAGGACAAACAGCACCGAATGAAAAGGCGTAGATGGAAATAGGACAGTGTTGACGTGTAGTAGATCAAAAACGATAGGACTGACAGACACCACCCCGCCCGTTCGCCCGACACGCATCTCCCGGTCTGCGACAATGTGTGGTCACGACAAGTCGGTTCGTATTAGCTGAAAGTAATGCACAGAGCCTGGGTCCGACTTGCATGGCGTTCGTAGCTCCTATTCATACGTAAAGGTCCCCCTAAAATACACAGATTGAATAGACCTCACGATCGCTTTAATGATAGGAAGTCCAGGTGAGCATGCGGGTGCAACCCGACCCTTGTGTTCAGTGGTTTAATACAAATGATGTGATGTGTTGCCCCTGATGACAGGTTTCTATGGGTCACGTTTTAGTTTTTAGAAGAAGACTGCGCCTAAACGCAAACGTTTGCTTGACGTTTGCCTCGTCCTTCTCGTCAGCATGATTCTCGTATCGATCCTCTTACTTTTGCATGCCCTGGTGCTGAAGGAAGGAAGTAAACGCAGATGATTATTTCTGTTCGTGCTCTTTCACCTCTTGGGGAAGAAGGAGGTGCAAGATTCTGCCAATATCAGAACACAAACCCCCTTACTTTAGATTTCGATTCTCCACCACAACCACCCTCGCTGTCATCATCGTCATTATTGTTATGGTCATTATTATCATTAACATCGTCTCCTGGTGCTTCTGTTAAAAAATAGAAATTAGATCTGGGTCATCTAGTTATTTCGATGTGGATGCTGATTTTTTAAAGCGGTGCTGGAGACGTAATGCTCTTCTGGTTGTTTTTTTAAGTCGGTGGTTGGGGAGGGGGGTGTGAATGGCGCCTGAAAGAGTGGAGTAGAGTGCGGCTCTACCAGCTGCTCCTCTGTGCGACGTGCTTGCGCGCTGCGCGCAGACCTTATGCTAAGCGGCGTGCAGCTGCCCTGGCCGTCCCGCCACGTTTAAAGGTGCTCTGACACAACCTTTACAGCAAAAAAAGCACTGCCAAAAAAGTGCAATCCTTCTGTGAAAACACGAAACACGTATATTGATCACAGCTACAATATACCTTCTAGCTGCTTATAATAGTCTTCGGTGAATAATTCGTCACAGGGATGCTAATATAACTGTGTCTACTGTAATAACAGGAAGGTTTGGGCAAAATTGTGACATCAGCTAAAGGGATTTCCCCCAGCAGTGTACGACGAGTAGTCCTAGAGTTATAGATGATGCCTAGTTTGTAAGAGATAGCAATAGATAGCTGCTACCGTCTATTGCAATTTTGATGTTCATACCTGTTGATGTTACTATCTCCTTGTACTTGGTGTTCTGTGTCGCAGTACCTTTAATTAATAGATAGCGGTCTCTCTCTCTGGTCTCCTTATCACTCCTTTTCCATCCCCTACCATCCAGCCTTCCACACCCTCGAGAACGATATTGTGTAAAAAGTCTTCTCAAATCAGACTCAGCCATACACATGCAGCTTGTACGCTGGTGCCATCGTTTCTTATCCGTACAGAACTGCATCTCATACGCATCCTTACATTTCTGTACAACTAGCTTGCCACCGACACAGAAGATAGTGGCTTCGGGTCCAGTGCCTCGCAGACGTAACTCTGCATTTGAAACTTGCTTACGGGTATTTGTCTGTCTGTCTGTCTCTCTGCCTGTCTTTCTTGCTTTGTTTCTTTCAAGCGTTAAAAAGCATTAACATATTTTTCATTGCGTGATATTGTTGCGCTATAAATATTTATTCGTTTTTTTAGTACGTCAAAATGCGCTTTAAAAAAAAACGTTTGCTCTCCCTTCACAGCAGAGTTGGGTGGAGGGAACACTTAAGGCAGTGAGCAGACGGTGCATAACAGCATTTGAGGCAAAGAAGAAAAGCTATTTTCTGCGGATAATGAACTTGCCAGTGAGGATCGCCTTAAGCTACATAATCTCCTCACACACCCCACTGGTGTGACGCTTTGCATAGCGTATCATCTTCTTGCAATGGCCTTCCAGACACTTCGCACCTTTTGCCGCACGTTCGTCAGCTGACTGCTGCATGCAGCACCGTGCACCGCAGATCGCACGCCTCCAGCGTGACTCCTATGACACTTTGCACCAGAGGTCGCATACTTTCCAGGGGACTGCTGTGACACATTGCACCAGAGGCCAGACACCCTTGAAGTGACTAGGGTGACACTGTAGTCAGCGTATTGCATCGCGGGTCGCGCGCTCTTGTCAAGTGATTGCCCCACCTCCCCCCACCCTTCCCAGCATTCATCGTAGGTCGCACGCTTCTCATGTTCAGACAAGTTTTGAAAATCAAGCTGCATGCCATGCATATTCCACGGCATTCTTTCCCCGATGCCTTTTTCCAACAGGCCATCTAGGCCACAAGTATATCACCCCATTATTTTACTTATTTCATTTTAACATTTTTATTTTATTTTATTTTTCAGCGACCAGCCCTGGAAGCAGATCTGATCAAACAGCCCGTGTGTACACACGGTAGCGGCAGTTTGTCTAGAAATAACACACTTAGGTGATAGATAGTTGTTCCGTGTACCGCGCAATCAGACGCACACAATGTCAGCAGGTCGGTGACACGACTAATCCATGATTGATGGACACCAAGCTATTGACACGAGGGAGAAACTTAACACTGCGCTGTTGAGACTGGCTCTCCCCTCAGTTTGCGTTCTGTTTGAGCAGCGTTTTGTTACAAAACAGTCGAAGAACGCAAAGCAAAGCATTTCTCCCCGGCGTTCGGCGCATGCGGAGATTGTTGAAAAGGACTCCGGCTCGGTCAAGATCGTAAAACTTTTTCTAAGCGGGAAAAATCGGAGACAGCGGTATGAAGAAAGAACCTTCGTGCTTAGAGACAAGAAATATTTACTTTTATTCAAGCATCGTCGGCATCGTTCTTTTAGTAGCAGTAAGGCAACTATTTCTGCTGGAAATGGAAATAGAAGACAATCACTCCAGCAAAAACCAAAAAGGAAATCCTGACCCCTAGACCCCTATCCTAAACACAGACAGACGTACCCGGACTACGGGTTTTGCTGTTCATGGGCTGGTCTGCACGCACCCTGGCAAAAGCCAGTACCCCACACTGTAATCACGGGCATCGTACCCTGCATCTTGACTCAGGGTACACGAGTAGATTCTCGTCTACAACAGAAAAGGTTACTCCTTCCTCTTTGGCTCGTTTAGTGGTTTGTATTGGTCTTTGAAAGTGTTTGGCCGGAACTTTGAGAGAGTGCTGACAGGACGCGGGGAAGCACAAAAATCGTTCATCGCTTTGCCGCGCCTTTTTGCAAGATGGTGAAAAGATGTCACTCACGCGCAAACGTGCGTGCGCTGTTCCTTTGGTTTCTGACGGAGTGCCAGGAGATCCTGCAAATGACTCCTCGGACACTGGCTAAGTCAATTCGACAACGGTGTCTTGCTTGCATGCAAACCAATGGAGGCCACACGTTTTTGACATGGATATTTATGCGCTGTATACACGAGCTGTGTCCTTCATGTCAGGGAATCTCTCTGTTGCAACGATAATCGACAATTATATTTTTTATTGGTCGCTACATTAATAAACAAAGAACACTTCAACTTCATTTTGACTATTGCGTTCTCGAATCAAGTAGCGCGTGCAATGTGTACTGGTCTTTTAATTCTTTTGAGCGGTATCTAATATGTAAAGCCGAATGTGTGTGGGGGTGGGATGGGGTGGGTTTGTTTGTGGGTTTGTGAGCTACACAAATCCGCACGCCTGAACCGATCCAGACAAAATTCCGTACACGGGTTCCTTTTCACCCGCAGATAGTCGTAGGCCATATTTCGACCCTGTACCTAGGCCTAAACAAAAGTGAAATAATAAATATGACGACGCCCTTAGCAAGTCATGTACACAGGGTGGAAGGGTGGCGGTGGGGGCGGTGGGGGCGGTGGTGTGGTGGGATGGGGGGCGCGGCGGGTGGATGGTAGGTGGGGTGTCGGTATAGCACTATATAGCTTGAGGCATGATGGTTTACAGCTTGTCGGTATAGCACTATATAGCTTGAGGCATAATGGTTTACAGCTTGACTGTATAGCACTATATAGCTTGAGGCATGATGGTTTACAGCTTGTCGGTATAGCACTATATAGCTTGAGGCATAATGGTTTATAGCTTGACTGTATAGCACTATATAGCTTGAGGCATAATGGTTTACAGCTTGTCGGTATGGCACTATATAGCTTGAGGCATAATGGTTTACAGCTTGACTAAAGTAAACTAATATAACACATAGCACCTTAGCGGTAGAGATAAAAAGAATGTAGGGATGCAGCGGCGGTAGGTCTGACCAGCGAAAACTCCACCACTCCAGCTACCAGAGACACTAGTGTCTCTGCAGCTACTCAAGCCATCATCAGTGCACCAGGAGAGAGGCCAGCCAGCGGGACCACACATAGCCACCACCAGTGCAGGACACCAAACCGCAGACCCCTTCCCCTTTCCCCACACCTATCTCCCCTCCCTTTTAGTGCGAAATCACCGCGAGGTTGAAGCACTTTCCCTCCCAAATCAACAACAACGTCCCGCCGGAAACTATGTGCATATCCGGACGGTGTTGCTTAAGACAAGTTAACGTGCTGCCACACTGGGACCGCTGTCACAACACGGGCCTCAGTCCCACCCAGTCACATTATACTGACACCGGGCCAACCAGTCCTAGTACTGTTCCCTGTAGTGCCAGGCGTCTGGCAGGGCAGCTACTAGATTGCCAATTTTTAAGTCTTAGGTATGTCTCGGCCGGGATGCGAACCACCGACCTCCCGCCTCGGAAGCGAACGCCCTAACTAGACCCCCGAGGTGGTAGCTTGTGGTATAGAGCAGTTAGCATAAGATATAGCACTATATGGCATTATAGATTGAGATATAGGGCCATATACCCTCGAGCATTCTGTATATAACCGACTGCGGATACCTTTGGCTTTCTTCCACAAATGCTTAAAGACGGAAATTATCAAATAGAGTTTAAGATGAATATTGTACTTGGTCTGTTCCCATACCTGTACATTTGTTGACCTCATTTACGGATACAGAGAGCTGTACGACAACGAAAGGAACGAAGTATTTTTCATAAACTCTCTGAAATCTGTGCTTCATCGGTGCTTCAATGACTTTGTTTGTTGGGACATCTCCACGAAAAGAAGTCAAGCAAAATACTCACCTTAAACTTCCTTACTACGATGAAACCTCTTCGTTACCGTGAAAAAAAAAACTGAAATGATCGACTCAGTCTGTTTACAGTCTAATTTTGCGTCGTCCCAGTCAAGAGACCAGCCGACCCCAACCACAAGTGTCATCCCTATCCACTAACCCCCAGCCTCTTGTGTTGACCGTGTAAAGGTGACAAGGGCCTGCCGTTAATTTCAAGTCTGCAGTTCACATCGATGATCACAGGAAGACAGCGCGGCGCCGCCCGGGGCCAAGTTGGAAGCCCACATTCTTTAATGAGCGGAGTGAAGTGTCAGGCCTGATCTTGGTGTCCATAAACTTAAAGACGGTGAGCGGAGTTCACACGTCGGCGCGTCCTTTAGATTACGGTCGAAAGCCTCCCAGCACACCTACCCGGCCATCCACCCGTCACATGAATCAGGCTGCCCCTGCCTTTTTCCTGCTCTTTATCTCCGCAGAGGCGTCTCTGATTTACACAAGTCATTCTTATCCGATGCCCAGAATAGACGTCAACTGAAAGGCTGGCCGTGTCGAACCGAGGCCTTTTCAGCGAAAGCAGAGCGGTTCCTCTTTTACAGACACTGGGAACAGAAAGCCGTGGGAGTACGAGAACTATAAGATATTTGTTGTTCAGGACCGTGTTTCTCCCTGAAAGCTCCCATGATTATAAAGGATTTTCCAGGGAACTTTCGCCCCGCTGTCGTGTTGTGTAAATCAGCTGCGCGACACACCCTTGGCCATTTTACGACAGGTAACACTTCCGGGATTCCCAGACCAGACTGATTAAAGAAACAAAGTGTAGGTTAAATCTGACAGAGATCCCCAGCAAGGACGGGCTGGTTGCCTAGTTTTCGGTCCTTTGCCGCTAGACCGCCCTGTGAAGGACAAAGGGGAGTAACAGCACCTTCTCGAAGATGTCCAATTACAGAGTTCGCTGTACTGAACAAAGAGACCCACGGGAAGGCTTTCGCTGTGCCTAGAAATGGTGTGTGTGGGGTCTTTTTATTTTATTTTTAGTTCCATACAGGAAACCATACACTTTGATGATCAAAACCGAAATATTGTGTCCTCTCCTTAGAAAGAAGAGATCCTTGGTACAATGCAATAACTTAAATCTCAGACTCTTTTGCTCTTTGATCCAATCTAAAAATAGCGAAAGCGCCCGGAATGGATTCTCAGACAAAACAAATCCCACTCTGTCAGGAGCTTCTGGCAGTGAATTGTGGGTAGTAATTTTCATCACTCGGCGGTATGTGATATCGCAGTTCACCGATTTCTTACAATTAGTGTCTACCCGACAGGACAGTGCAAGGCCCTTCAGTTCCTGTGTGCTTTGGCACGTGCCGCACAGAAGAATCTGCCCGATCCGCCAGAACAATAGCCAGGAATACACACACAAAGATAGCCATTCTGATTTTGCTTGACGGCAGATGGCTCGAGATCTTCAAAAGAAGAGTTACTATACTCATACACATTTATATGTTTACGACGGTTTCCCTACATTGGACTCTGAACAGCCATGGGTGCTTCTTTCGCGATCTGTGGGGCTTGATGGACAAAGACCAATAACACACAACTGAAACGTTGCAAATAAAGAAAAAAAACCCCTTGCCTTCGTTACCGCTTATTCAGTTTAGAAGATTTAAGAATCTACCAAGAAAAAACGTTAAATACATTTGTTCAAACTAGACAGCCTTTTACTGCATTGTAGGTGGTCGTTGAGATAAATCTATTGTTTTCTCGCGCAACAGCTTAACCCTAACAGTTTTTGCTTGTTATGATAATTAATGTAGAAAGGCTGTTGGGTTTTTTTTTCAAGTACCGGTAGACAGCACGCATAAAACACGGCTATACTTATTCAAGACCCCGTTTATAAGTAACGAAACTAAAAATAGCATACTATTCAAACTTGTGTGTATATACTTGTTTGTGTGCTTGCGTATGTGCTGGCAACGTAAGTGCGCATGCGTGTGTTTGAACGTGAGCGAGCGAGCGAGCGAATGAGAGAGTGGGTGGGTGGGTGAGGGAGTAGGTGCGTGGGTGGGTGCGTGCGTGTGCGTGTGCATGTGCGTGCATGTGTGTGGCAGCTTCGAGCTCCTACCATAGAAATCCCTGAAGACCTATGCTGCTCCCAGCCACATAACCCAAGGCCGGGACATGCCGAGGGTTTGAAGAGGGCGGTTGTCGGCTGGCTAGGAAAATAAACTGTTGCAGGATTTCGTTTGTACCGACTCGCTCCCTGGACATCTCAAACGCTTGTGCAGGAGTGATGAGGAGCATTGCAGAAGCAGAAATCTTGCATTCAGAGATCTCTTGTTTACCTGTAAACGCGGACGCGTGGTGCACTGCTGTGCAATCAGACTTCAGGAGCACGTGCAGGAGCAACGGAGAACAAGGTGCAGGGCATGTAAAGGGTACATTCTTTGGATGTTTCCTGAGACGTCTTTGCCGAACAAACAAATTACGTAAAGATATTGATAATGAAACCTTGGTGGATGACGAAGGAAAAGGTACAGCAGTGACTGAATTAAAAATACCTGTCTACCGATTCCCACATTCCAGCACATACTGACAACACTCAGCAGAAAAGTCCCTCATGAGCCGACGTGGCGCACCCAGATTAAAGCAAAACGCATGCACGCATGCACACACGCACACCAACAGTGCACACGCACATCCACATTGATGCTTACATGGACCACGTGCAGTCACATACGCATACAGACGGAATGAAAAATTTCAGACTATATTAGGAGACGCTCATGTTTTGTGAAGGTCAACTGAAAGCATTTTTCTGTACGTATTGTCACTTTTTTCAAACACTCCGTTCTTTTCTTTTTGTGGCCACACCCTCTGGCTCTCTCTTTCATGTTTCCCAACAATCATTTCATCCCCAGAGCGCCTTGTTTACGTCACAGTTCCCTGCTACAGATAATGCACGAGATTCCCTCAGACGCCACATGTCCCTCGCGGCCCTCGATCGCCTCTCAACAACTTTGAAGACGAAAATTTATTTGTAGCTTTCATCGACAGATCAAAACAGATCCGGCAATTGTTTACAGGCGTGTTTTCTGCCTCGCCAATGGTGAATGGCTCAATTCACAGTCGGGTCCTGGTGCTTAGTTTAAACTTACTGAGGCAGATAAGTCTAGACGCTGGAACTGGGTTTTGTGGCTGGTTGGGCGGAATGCTGGTCATAGCAGACACTATCAGAAGAAAGTGCACATAAAATCTAATGAGGCATGAAGATTTCAGAGGAAGTTTTAAAAAAAATGTTCGACATGTTTACGTAATGTGCATTTTTTTTTTACATCTTACCCGTAGGAATGTTGACTAGGATTCCAGGGGGTGAACTGCTGGAATACCCGTAACAGTTTGAATATAGGTTCTTAGTAGTTTTGTTGAGAGTAAATCTTTATATTTCATTTTATATCTGTTAACTGATGTCGTAAATGTTTGGTTATATTAAGGGCGACAGTACTAATGCTGAGTCCTGTCTGACGCCCTTAATCAAAGTTTAAATGATGGCTTAGATGTTGTTGTTGTTTTTTGTTTTTTTTTTTGCTTTCGTCCCGAATGTCTGTTCAGTCGTTGGTTTATGTTGACAATAGCATCTGGGTGAAAGTTGCCAGGTATTTTAGCTAAATATTTTAACTCCCCACGGAATTTCCTCAAGAATTCAAAAGATATCAAGATTTTTTGGAAAGTTTTAAAGTTGTCACATATTTTAGTCACAAGTCTGAAATCGCCGCGAGGTGCAAGCACTTTTCCTCCCAAAACAACAACAACAACAACAACAAGAAGAAGTCTGAAACCCGAATTGAGCTAAAGAGCTCAAGTTTCCATGTAATTTAGCCAAGTTTTACAAGTTGCCAGATATGTTCAATATGAGCTGGAATATTGGCAGGTAATCTAACCAAAAGTTCCGAAGATGCCAGGTATTTCAGCCAAGCGTTCCCAAATTGCCAAGGATTGTGGGCTGAACACACAGCATGCGCGTGCACGCTGGCACACCGTCCTTTAGGCAAATGCACGTGTTGCACTCTATCATAAAGGATTCTCCCACGGAGTACAGGACCGAGTTGTACAGACATCCATTTGCCTCCTGGCCTGCAAGATGTAAAAAATGTGTCGTGTTTACTTCGCTATATTGATTTACTTAAATGTTTGCTTTAGACTTTAAAGAAGCACGACTAAACCTGGACCATCTTTAAGTACATCGGAAAGCAGGTGCAGAATTCCTCCTCTTATATGTTGGTCAGTGGATCCTTCCTTATTTTTCACTTTTCTTAAGACATTTTTTCGTTCATTCGTTTACATGCTATAGGCTTAATATCACTGCTGGATACCATAACGATTCATGCTGCTTTTGCTACCATGAAGTCAGTATCAGGGCTAAGTGGGAGGTTTTAATATAATAAACTTTAAGCTCTGTTCAGTGTTTCCACGCAACCATAGAATCTATCACGCATATACATACACGTACACGTACACACACACACACACACACATACACACACTTACACATACACACATACACATACACACACATACACACATACACGTACACGTACACGCACACGTACACATACACATACACATACACATACACATACACATACACATACACATACACATACACATACACATACACATACACATACACATACACATACACATACACATACACATACACCCAGAGCCTTATGAATTGAGTGATCCCTACCTCCCCATGCCCCAAGGTATATCGAAATCCGCCACTTACCATCAGCGACCTGAAAAAAGGCCAGTGCCAGGAAAGATAGAAACAGACAGACGTTCATCTTAAGCTTGTAGTTTGTAGAACAGGGAGCGTTGTGGCTCATGCAAACAGGTTAAATACCAAGATCTTTCTCTGAGACCTTCCCTTTTTATGTAGGCCTTAGTTTTATCGGGGTTGGAAATTACCGCACCTGGTGGCACGCCTTAAGGTAACGACAATCTTTTCTGTTTTTATACACATGCTTGTCTTCACCTATTTCTTGTACGATAACAGGAAAAAAACGTATAGAAAACAGCCTGTTCTCTACAATTATCGCTGGTTATTTCTCTCAACTCGCAGTGTTTCTTCAGCTAAAACGACATTTTTTCATTTTCATTAAGATGAAGTATTTTACACGTGCACTCACAAACACCCACGCACACACCCATCCCAACCCCCACACACGCGCACAAACACACACACACACACACGCACACCTACATCTGAAATCTCCGACTGAGAAGTGACTGTTATAAAGTTTACTGATGCCGTGAACACAACCTACAGACAAGCGAAGGGTCAAAAGGTGAAAGTTGCCCTAGAAATATGACACAGAAAGCATAGTTGGAATAAGATTCACTTCTCTAAAAATGCAAGCTATGCATGCAGGGTTACAAATTTCTTCCCTGAGATCTTTCTCGTAGTCACAAAGTCAACCTTATCAGTACGATCTCCACATTTATATTGAGTCCTGGGCCATCTTGCATGAGTATTCGCATGTGCATGTCTCGTCATAGGAGCGGTCGTAAGTCCCATTTCTCTGTGTAGTTTAAGTGCACCTTTACGTATGAATAGGTGATGAGAACGGTCATGGAGCCATCCATAAAACTTACATCCCCGCCCCCTTCCCTCCACCCACAACGTTATAATTTCTGTATGCGTCTAAGATAAAACCATGGAGTCTAAAAATTGAACCCAAAGATGGATTTAATTACTTCCTCTGTAGATATTTATGCTGCCGATAGCGATTCTCATTTTGACGAGAATTCTGTGTGGTCGTCCTCTCTCTAAGGTATATTACAGTGTATTGTGGTCCTTGCGTTATTTATCTGTAGTTGCCAGAACGTTGAGTTCAACTATTTTTGCATTTTGAAAATCTAACGTGCAGATCTCGACAGAAAGATTTTATTGTTTACAAATTCGGCAGCAGCCTCAGACCTGAAAGTGGGGCACAAAACACAAAAGAGAGTTTGGCTTTCCGCTGACTGTTTTATTTTTCTTCTCTTGTTCCTTATTTCCCACCCTCCCTACTTACATGTCGATGAACATCCCCTACTCAAAGCCTTGGAAAAGTTGCCAGTCTTCTGAGCCTGCATAATCCAGTATTCTCCTTTCCTTTATGTTGCATGGGAACTGCAATAAATGCTTATACTGCAACATAAGGATCTGAAATGCAGAAGTTTCTGTTGTCCCTGACAATGTCTCTGCATAGCCACCTCACTACATTCTGTTTCATCAACCTGGAAACAAACCATCCAGTCTTTTCACGTCTGTTCTGCGCACAACTCGATGTGATAACCCCAAGCTTTAATGGCAAGGTGGGTACGAGAGTCGCTCTGTCGGACACGCCGTTGATCCCATCGCCACCGAGCTTCAAACCAAACCAAACCAAACCAAACCAAACCAAACCAACAGACTCACGGCCGCAGACAGGATGGATGGAGGGACAGAGGGATGGACGAACAGATGCATGCGAGATGGGATTCACTAACCTTTCTGTGTAAATGTTTTGGAACAACTACACACACATTAAATGCCCCTTTATTTCAATGACTCCTCGAAACTTCTTGAAGATTGCTTTGATAAAGATGTCTGCACAAGCAGCGGACCCCACAGCAGCTGCGCAGAGAGACATTCTCGGGTGTGTCGTCTCCAGTGGCTTGTGTACCAAATAATCACAAACATTCGAATCAGATCCAAACGCATCTCCCATTTATTTCTTTATTTGTTTACAGAAAGCACATGCGTTCACAGAGAAAGGTGCTCTCAGTGTGGTTTTTCTTCATTGTATTCATCGATCGGTAGGAACTTCAAAATGTCGACCTGAAAGTTTCATCTGGCTTCCTGTGGTGGGGGAGTCGCCACGCTCCAACATAGGTACTGGTTTTTGGAAACACTTGCATGTTCGGTGTTTAAAAAAAAAGACAGTAGCTCTTGAAGGTTTTACCCTCCAATACACGCCATCAGAGTGCAAGCAGCGAGGTTGTTGCGGATACACGTGCACGTGTTGCAGTCGTCTTTGTAAGAGGTTCCGGGAGCATAGACGACCCCTCCATGCTCGCAGCCTTCCGGCGCCTCCGTGACTTCTGCATGGGTAAACACATGACGTCAGAATGACGTAGTACCTTTGTCATCTACGTTTGCATTAAGTCTCCTGTCTTTACTCTTTTCCAACTACAACGAAGAAGCCCCACCACTAAAGAATTTTTGAAAAGCTATTCATGTCCTGAAGATTTTAGGTAGTTTGGAAGTTAGCATTGTGGCTGTGTGTGATGGTGACTTGTGTGTGTGTGTGTGGGGGGGGTTATTTAGCAAGTCTGTCACTTTCGTTTCGGAGATTAATACCCCTTCCTGAATGTGGAATGTTTATCAGCACAATCTTCTAAGAAATCTTAAGAATTTGGTATAGACTGATCGCAGGTAGGTGACATCCCACATTTTTAATCCTATCATAAGGCCACAGTTTCTAACGGCGCGCTATTCATGTGGACGCTGTCTTTACAGAGGCATTTTTCCAAAACAGAATTAAGCCCAATGGCTACGACACGATACCTTAAAATAGGCTTATTAACTATAGCCATATTCTGAGAAACACAGTCTTTCTCATTTTCAGCTGAAGATATAAATTATTTAAAAACATCAAATCAGTAGGGTTTTTTTTTCATATTGATGAAGGAAGTCGAGCTAAATTTGCGCCTTTGATCTTCCAGCAGATCTGTGTTGCGTATTGTCTGTTAAGCCGTTGACAGTAGCTTACCAGAAGCTGAGGCGCTATAAGGGTTGACACAGCAGAAGGTAATCTTCCGCTGCGTTTACGAATGTTTGGTGCCACATGACATCCCTTACAGCGCCTCAACTGCCTTTTAAACTGCGGAACGTAAGCGGCGGCGCTGCAGTTCACGGGGGTTGCTTCAGGAAAATCCGAGAGGACTAATAAATGTAAATAAAAGTCTACAAACTAATTCACGAATATCGCATTACAGTTTTCTGCTGATTGCTACCGCTGGCACCAAAATTATGTAAGCACAAGTTTGCGCACAAGAAAAATGAAACTTCGACTTAAGGTTGAAGATTGGATTCAGATACTTACGACCCATGGCAACGGCCAGGAAGCAGAGAGCGATGAGAAGAACTATCGTCTTCATGGCAACTGAAGAATTTTTCCTGTACGTGTAAGGGGTCTGAAGGTTAGCCAGATACTTTTCAATTTTGGGATTGTGGCTTTTATCCTGTGCCGCTTGTGCCTTTTATTGCGCGTAGGAGTACTGTCGGTTCCAGATAAGCGCTGCCCACTACAGATAAAAACAGTTTGCCAAAGTTTCTTGTTATACTCATGAGAACAAAGAACGCACCATCACAACTCGTCATAAAAAATTAAAAAATGAAAAGATAAGAGAGGGAGAAAAAAGAAAGAAAAAATAAAATAGCGAAAAAAGAATAAACAAAAATAACAGATAATAAAAATGGAAAGGAAAGACAGTTCCTTCACCTCTAAAATATTAATTGTACATCTGCTGCATCTTCTATCGCCAGTTTCATTTGAGTCGTTACGCGTGATGACCAGCTTGTGGCCCAGACCAGTGCAATTCTCCCAACACGGCAGTCTTAGAAATATGACTAGCAAAATATGATTGAACAATAAAATAAACACAGAAACTAATTATCCATTGCTAAAACAATAATCTATATAACTTTACACAGAAACAACCCGGATGATCTGACATGAAAATCCCTACCCTGTCCAATGACGAGAAATACACAAAGAGTCCCATAAGTTGACAAAACACACACGGTTAAAAGAAGCCCTATATTGTTAATCCCTATTTTAAAATTGAATGTTGTATTATTTTATTCAAATAATTAAAATTTCTTAAAGGTCATTATATAAATTCTATATGAGAATTTGCGTTTCTTGCTTTGATGAGATGCATCTTTCCAGCATGAAACCAGTTCAGGAATTAAAAAAAAAAATCTGGGAACGTGCACCCACGGACGTGAGCACCCGCCCACACAGCCGGTTGGACATGTTTACCTAGTACACACATGCTTTATATTTAATGTTGATTTGTTATTTCAGGGGAACGTGGATGCAGTACATCTGCTTTTGTGCGGTTGTTCGTTATTATTAAGAGCCTTTGCGTTACTTGAGAGATCATGCATGCCAGTGCGTGTATGTGCGCGTGCATGCACGAAAGTATAAACATGTGTTGCTAATTTAATTTTGTTTTTACTATTCCTTGAACGGGTGGGGATGGGGTAAGGGTAAGTTGATAAAAACTGCAGCTGGAGATAAAGAGAGATCTGTAAACAACCACGTGCAATTATACCAGAAGGTATACAAGTAGACATGCGGTTTAACACCCAGACGTATCTGCATATAAACAGTCAAACATATCGGCAAATAAATAGCGAGGATGACAGGTAGATGCACTGACAGGAAGCCAGATAAACTATATGCGCGAAGACTCCTAGAGTATTTGAGAAAGAGCAGATGTTTTGATAGCAAAGGTTGGTTATGACAGAAAGAGTATGAAAACCAGTGTCCAATGCAGTAGTATTGCCTGAGTCCGTCTAACTTCCATGGTAACTACAGTACACAGGGTTTGAATTAAGAGTCGTCCTTGCTTATAAATTGTTAATTAATTACTGTCTTCGGGACTGTTTACCAAGTTTAGTGGTTAATAACAAAATAAATAAAGATATATAATCTAGTTTTCCTTTGCCTGACACAAACATTCGGCTACAAAAAATCAAACTGAAGTAATAAAACAAAGAAAAAGAATAGATTGTTTAAACGGGATCCTTAAAACGGACTCTCGCTTAGATGAGGTGTCATTAAAAGAACAAAACTGGACTGGCCTTCATGGGCCCGCGTATCTCCTGTTCATACATAAAGGCGCACGTAAAACACACGGCGAACTTACGACCCGATGGTCAGATGGCAAACGCTCATGCAAATCAACCCTGAGCTGTCTCCAAGTTTCTATATTTAGACAGAATTGAACAAAACGCCGAAGCAGACAGACAGCAGAGTCATGCAATCGAGAACTTTCGGGGTATTCATGGTTTAAAATACTCTTTATTGAGTGTGTTTTAAGGTACGAAGTTACCTCCACAAACACCTTGCCCACACCTACACTTTCGCCAGCATCCCTCCCCTACATGAATGACGTACACACAGATTTCTGAAATCTAGGAAAGTTTTAAACCTAATTTTATAATCAATCAAAAGCAATTGTATGTGTTTCAAATCGTATTTCTATGTTTTCTGTCTGGGTGAAAGACATTCAATCGGAATATTTCAGTTTGCCATACTTGGCACGAAAAAAAAAAAATTAATTACCGGAGGTTCTAACCTCCGAGAATGTGCTAAAAATAGAAGTGGTTTGTTAAAACGGGGGTGAGTCTCTTCCAGAAACAGAGACAAGCCAGAAACAGATGACAAAGCTTGACTCTTTCTAATCACACTTCTATATTTAAACGGAAAAAATGAAAAAGACGCATTGGTTGGAAGAAATAAAAGATATGTGATAGTAATGAAAAAGGAAGAAAAATAGTAAATATAACACTGATCCTTTCGGAATATTCAGACTTACCTACGAAAACTGTGGCATGCAAATAGCGGCAAACATCGCTATCAACATCAGCCTCATCATCTTGTTCATCTGATTCCACCTCAGTTAACTTTGGAAGTAGTGCGAAACGCTTGAATCTCTCTACCTTTGTAGCACAGCCGCCTTTCTCATTTTATACTGTTGGACAAATTTGTTTTTCGACCATCTCGGGTGTGGCTTTTGACAAGAAATTTATGTATTTTGCATTTGTTATACGATAAATAATAAGCGAGGCAGAGATCGAGCCCGTCCGATATATGACTTTGATAAGAAGCTTTTTAACGTGTCGTGATGGACTGTTTGGGGTTCTTACTTTCCATCTCCCACTGCAAGTGACTCTCACTTCAGACCGAGCTGTCTCAGCAGTCTAAGGGGGGGTGGGTGGGGTGCGGTGGTATTTGTTGCTTATCGTCCAGTCGCAAACTAGATGCATATCAGGACGGAGCAGTCTACAGCACCTTACGGCAAGGTGAGGCGATGCAAGGGAATTCGAATTTTTCTCGTGACTGTTTTGTTGTCAGACGGCATCTCTTGTAGCCTCAACCTCCTCAAACTGCTTGGAACTTCTTGTTGTATGGTAAATGAAATACTGCATAGAGGGTTAAATATTTTTGTCGGTGGGATGTATCCGTACAAAACATTTGCCAAATCGTATCGTAGACGTACTTTCAAAACATTTCACATTTGGTTCGTATCAAAGATATTCCAGTCCGAGATTTTCGATGTCTGTAGCATGAAATTGATGTCTCAGAAAATAATCTGCTATTTGTCGAGGTGTGCTGGTAAATTGCGTGCATTTATTTACCGTTATTCGCGTGTGTTGACGTAATCACTCCAAGATCGGGGCGGTTGTTCCATCACCATTATTATGGCGTTAATTAAAAGAAATGATGAATTTAAAAACGTGCATCAGGAAAGATGGTCGTTTTTTAATAAGACAAATTTACAGACAGAATGGAAGAAAGAGGCAGAGTGCGTGCCTGCGTGGCGAGCACCTGTACGCGCGCGTGTGTGTGAGGGGGGGGGCGAGCTCAGATCAACAGTAAAGCACATGACATTCAAGTATCTAATTGTCTTTGTTTAACAGTTACCACGTTTGTTTGTTTGTTTGTCTATTGTGAGATTTGTCAAGACTGTATCGCCGTTTGTGTTGTCAGTCATTTAATTACCACTCTTGGCAAAATGCTTTTCTGTTTCTTACCGTCGTTAATAGCCGTAATTAAAATCTTTGAAATTTATAAACAAAGCCAGGGTAAAAATCTCATAAACATGCATGTTTTTTTCTTGGTCGAGTTGTCACCACATATATAGACACTCCATTACTAAACTATTTCATCTAGATTTCATGACTTATGGAAATGCGTAATTTAGCCACCTCTCTGGCCCATCTATAATTCTGGGAGGCAGCAGTAGTATAATGTTTTGAGGTCCCAGACGATATCTCATATTTTTTATTCGTCAGCTTGAAAATTGTATGTGTTATGATACAAATACACATTTTAAGGGAACGGTTTTTTCTTGTAATGATCATCTTTTTGCATTTTGATCAATGAGATTCGCTTACAGATGTAATTTTGTAATTTTTTATAATTCTCTTTCATGCACAGATGCACGCAAACGTTCACTTTCTCATGTTGGAAGGGTAGTAGCACACATTGTAATTAAATGGTATCTGCATATTTATATACGAGTCGTCAACTTTTTCTTATTTTAAGTAACTCGATCCTTGCCGTGCATATGCACTGTCATGCTTTGCGCTCATAAATGTTTGTAAAAGTTCTTTTCTTAACTGGACAAACGTCCTTCGTAATTTGTGGAACCTGAGTGCTGCGAGGGCCTCAACTTTGCCCCGCCAAACAAACAGTTCACAAATGTGAAAGTCTTACTTGTTGACCAGACTCACCCACTTTTGCCTAAATGTGTTGCTTGCGTCTAGGAGGTGCCTGCTAAATCTTTTAACCTTAAGTCAGTAACTTTTACGACTCAATCCGATTGGCTGCCTAGCCACAACAGCCAGAATCAGTACCGTGAGTTGGAGACACGGTTACGGGTAAATAATAGTTACAGACCTGTTCTCTTTTTATTTACCACAGCAATATGACAGACTACTTCTCACTGATGTGTAGAATTAGTATTACGAGTTCGATATTGTGGATACGTCATAGATCTTGGACAGAAAGATACAGCATAATGAAAGAATGTGCTTGTAGGGGAGCAGACCTTAAAATGTTCGATCGTATGATAATCGTATCATATGCCATACTACCGTTTACCTGAGCTTCAGTCCTCTGGGTCTGTGGAAACCGAACACAGCAGAAATACTAAGATAAGATACATCTTAAAGTTAAGATACATCTTTACTAAATATTAGAAAATAAATCCACCCCCCCCCCTCCTTACAGATAAGCTAACGCTTCGCGTGGCGATAGAAATATACGAGACTTTTTAGTTCCCTCCGAACTGCAAACGTCGATTTTTTCACCTGCAACTTTGCCAGGTAAGACACTTGTTCTCGCCTAGAATTAACCGCAAACCAGCAAGTACTTAAAACTGCATTCACCATTAAACGTCACTTCACGTGCGCCTGCAAGAACATCTCCGTGGTCTCATCCACTATCTGCGCGTGCAGTCAAGTATATGTTGTTCACAAGCTTACGCCTTGCCAAAAGCTTAGAAACAGTTTTGACAAATCCCTTCTAAGGCTCCATAAGGGAATATAGAGAACATGGGAAAACCATGGAGTTACGTTTTCAAGCCAAATGCTCACCTGTGTTTACTCTGACTACAAGAAAATTAATTTCCATGAGCCAGTGCGACTTATTCTTGAAGTTCACAGTATTAGAGCAGAAAACGTCTAAAAAAAATCGCGGTATTCAATGGGCCTACACATGTTTGATTAAAAGAATCGGGGTTCTGTGAACTGCCTTCTCCGAGGACATCGAGGTCTACAGCTTGTGGGTCTCAAATGGCGGGCCTTACAGTCCAACGCCCTGGCTCCATGCAGCACACAAATGCACCTGCTACAACTCCTCCCTCTTCGCAGCCTTCAAGCGGCGGGGTTGTTGGTGATGTAAGAATACTGGAACAGCCTAAAGGTAATCTGCACTACATTCTGAGAGATCTGATGCACCAAATATAAATACCTCCTGTCTGATATCAGTCACCAGATCTGCAGACTGCTTGCTGTAAGCACGAACCCATAAATGCAGTTACAAAAAGGTATTAGACGTTCTTTAGTTGTGGTAATTAAGGCTGATATTTTCATACAGTTGGGGAAAGCAGATGGCCCGTTGCTTAGAGAGCTGACTTTCGAACCCGAAGCCGCGTGCTGGTTCTGTACTGCCCGCCGCAGTACGGTTCCCTCGGTCCACCCGGCCGTGAAATGGGTACCTGACCCATTGGTCAGGGAAGGTAAGGCATTTTTACATTTTTACATTTGTTTATTCTTCTTTCACCCTCAATGGGGTACGAAAACAAGACATAAGCAAAAAGTACAACAAAGCAACAAAAAGGTGAGCAGAAATTCACTAGGATAAGCAAACGAATTAACAACCTATCTTAAGAGGCTCGCAAGAGCTTGCAATAAAGTGAGTAGGAAAAAAAACATACAGCACCGGTTATCCATTTCCACGAAAGTCTTTGAGTGGGATTTTAATGAAACATGACAGCTTTGTAGGTAGTCGTTTGCTCCCTGCTGAGAGAGGCGATGAAATTTATAAGCATTAAGGCGGTTTCTGTAGAAATGTGATGGCCATTTGTTTCGGTCAGCCTTAAACTTATCGCAGCAGAATAAATAATGGTATTCATCACCGATGTTGTTACTGTTACGAAGATGACAGATTCTTTC
Organism: Lanistes nyassanus; assembly: GCA_004794575.1. Taxonomy (NCBI): domain Eukaryota; kingdom Metazoa; phylum Mollusca; class Gastropoda; order Architaenioglossa; family Ampullariidae; genus Lanistes; species Lanistes nyassanus. Next base: position 177,938 of record SMGT01002116.1, on the reverse strand, counting down.
TTCTCTGGGTATTCTCTGTATTCTGTGCGTTTGAACTGAGTTGTTGCTCAAGAGTCCGAATATAAGAAGTGGTAAGTAGTGGTTAGGGGGCAATATTTTTATGTAGTTTTCAAAAGTGAAAGAAGTTTTAATAATTCTATAGTTCTAGTAGATGTCATTTTTTTTATCTATATCGCGTAAATTTCTATCAGCTTTGTGCTTGAACCATTCATATGAGTAAGAGAGATAATTCTGATTGGCATCAAAGGAAAGGAAATTGGCCCCGCCCTCCCGACAGAGGTCTACAGAAAGGTGGGGGCTTCATATCCACCCCCCACCCCGCCACGATCTAAAAAGGTCACTGGGATGAGCTTTACCTTTACATTTACCTTTACATTTACCTGTAATGAGCATGACTCTGGCAGTGGACATCGTCCCCATCTTGTCGAACACGACTGCCATTTGAATACAACTACCGTTCAAGAAAAAACTCAAAATGTATGCACACATCCGAAAGTTTAATCGAAGGTTTTTATGAAAATTGTTTACATAAACAAAAAAATGCTTATATAAATACATATATAGTTTATGGTTGCAATTGATGATGATGATGATGATGATGATGATGATGATGATGATGATGATGATGATGATGATGATGATGATGACAAAGGCGTATCTGTGATAGAATATTAGATATACAACCACCGACAGAGTACAACCAATTATGACATATGAGTAATTACATGGATATAGGAGGGTAAAATGTATTTCGCATTTTCAATAAGTTTAATAGTGAAGTTTTTATGCACAGAGGCCCATCACTTTAGTAGAACTGTTGGTTGGAGGGTAGACTATAGCCGGTATAAGGCAAGCAGTCAGCTAAAACATCATGAGTGGTGTCATAGACATGGCTTGGCAGCAAACAGTGGCTCAGTGCCGCGTAGACGTGGTGGCAGTCCAGTAGCAAGGATAAAAATTCTTCTGTGTCTTCGAATTCTTTCACTGACAGCTGTCTCTGAAACACTCGTAAAAGGGCAGTTAAAAAGGTGGAGTGGATGCATAAATAAAGCAGAAGCTATGGTCGACCAGCCCAAGTGTTCGGATCTTGCTCCAGCAGGGTCTCATGTTCGCACTGCGCAAGTTCACACGACAATGGTGGGCGGTGTGGAACACGCATCGTACGAACAGTCGGCCACACCGTAACCCAGACAATAGCACTTCCTGCAGGCGTCCTCAAACCAAAGTCCAGGTGCAATTCTTGAGCCATCGTAAAGGCAGCCTACAGGCGCTGAATAAAGACAAGCGGTCGCTACAGTTGCCAGCTGCAAGTTTAGGAACACGTCTATCATCTGTGATATTTTATTTATGAATAAAATTTCAATAATACAATTTTCTAAACGAAAGCGAGTCCCATTTCAGATCATGTTTCGATGCGGCTACCAAGAGCAAAATGTATCAAACAACGTTAACTGTTTTGCGTCATGCAAAATGAACTTGAAAGAATGCACGCGCTTGTGAAAGGATTGCATTGTTTAAAAAAGGTCAATGTTAGAAGCAGAAAGGGAAGAAATAACAACGAACAGATTTGGCTATCCCTACACACGCTGCAAGGACGAAAAAGACTAAGTAGCATGCAGAAACAAAGACATGCAGTGCTAAAGAAAACTCTGTAAACGCCGCGATTCAAAAACAAAAACCAGAAAAATCCGACAATGGTTTCTTTGAAGTACAGACTTACCTGTGAAGACGCCGGGCATAGAAGAGGCCGCCAGCATTATTATCAGCATCAGACTCATCATCTCGTGATCTTCCCTCTTTTCCTTGTCAATCGACCTTTGCGTAAGTGCATGCGAGATGCTTGAACCTCCCTGCCATTCGTCCACAGATTCCTCTTGCAGTATATATATATACGCGCGCGCACGCGCACACACACACACATTTGCTCAAGGGCATGACTATAGATTGCAGACTCGAGTGCTATGACTGTGCGGAAACTTCTTTCAGCAAAAAGAGATCACCATCTAAGGATTATTAATAAAACGAGCTTATTGCCAGCATTTATCATCTGAGGCATTTGTTTTGTCTCTCTCTGTTTGTTTTATAACCGAGTATCCAGCATCTGTTACATCAAATTGAGTGCCAGAAGGGAAGCCATGTGCCATTCGTATTATAAGCGTAACGTGGGAGACTCTCGTCCTCCATATTTTAGGAATTATCGCTCTGTGGCGCGATCAGTGTAGTATCTTGAAAGCTACCTAACTTACTTTGCCGAAAAGATGCGTGGAGAGAGGAAATAGATCTGTGGGAAATAATACACCGGTTATTTTTCAGAAAATTCTGAGAAGAAGGGGCAGAGAGAAAAAGAGGGAGAATGAATGTGCAGGCAAGGGGTGGGCGTTTGTGGGTGCATGCGAGCGGTAACTGCATGTGGTATGTGCACGTGCCTGTATGTGTGTGCGCGCGCCCGTGTGTACGTACGACAGAGAAAAGAAAGAAACAAAAAGACAAAAAAGCAGGGAAAGAGCGAGGGAGGGAGGGAAAACTTTTTGTCTGTTTCCAACTCCTTTTGAAAAAAGATGATTGAGTTTGTAGTTTCCACGTAGGCGTATATATATATATATCGGTATGTCTCGGTATATCTCGCAGCTGTCCAACATATCTTTCTCGATACATTTTGCCAGTAACACGCACTTATTGTTTGGGATTTTTTGTTTCAGATGTCGTCCTCTCTGACACAAACGTTTGGGCACGGCCCTCCAGCTCACCCCACAAAAAAATCGACATATGACGGAACAGAGATTAGGCTGGAAGAGTGGCATGCGTGCATTTTCTAGCGAACTTCATTCAGTTTGACGTGAGCGAATCATGCAGTTGCAATAGGTCATCTAACGAACTGCTAGGTGGAGACAGCTCCAGGCAAACAGAGCTGTCAGGACACACACGGCAGTTAAAGGCTGCGCAGTCGCGATTCGTTCCCAGAAAGGCTGATAGGACTTGCTCTGAATATGTAGGAGTCTTCTTTTTGTTTTGGTCTTAAATTCAATAATCACATGACATCTCTTTTGCCTGGTGGAGGAATATAGTCCGGTTCCATACGGCACTGCATAAGGGAGTCTTTGCTCGAAAAGCATGCCGCTCTTATTAATAGCCCTCTCAATCCGCAAGCTGATGCTGATGGCGACAATGCATTTCGCTTCTTCTGAGATGGAACAATCCATTTCGTCAGAGATCTGGCACTTAATAACTGGAGAAAACAAATGGTCTGACACGAATTCCAGGGGCGTCCACGGAATTCAAATGACGGATGGAAATAATTTTGCACAGGTGCATGCAGGCATCCTAGTGTGTGTGTGTGTGCGCGCGCACGTGTGTGTGTGTGCTTTTTTCTCTCCTGCTAGAGTGCAGTCGGAGGCTACACCCTTTGACATTGTAATCTATTCGTGAAGAGCACTTGTCTTTTCTGTCCCCTCTCCCCGCCTTTGTTGTGTGTCTGGGTGTGCAGTTATGATGAACTTTCGAGAACTTTTATAGATGCTTTGTCAAATCAAAAGTGATTCTTGCCTGTTTCTCTGTTTAACGGTTCCTGTATGTAAAAAGCCAAAAAAAAACCTGCTCCGAACTGGAAAAATGTTTTCGGTATTTATTGATTAGTTCGAAGAAAATGTACTTTTCTCCCTAGAGACCACCCGCCTCGGTGGTCTAGTGGTTAAAACCTCCGCTTCCGAGGCAGTGGTTCGCATCCTGGCCCTCATAAAAATTGACTATCCAGTAGCTGCCCTGTCAGACGCCTGGCACTATAGGGAACAGTACTAGGACTGGTTGGCCCGGTGTCAGTAAAATGGGACTGGGTGGGACCGAGGCCCGTGTTGCGACAGCAGTTCCAGTGTGGCAGCACGTAAACTTGTTTAAGCAGTAAACTGTCCTGATATGCAGCTCGTTTGCGACTGGACGTTAAGCAACAAATACCCCCTCCCATCCACAGACGTTTCCCTTTTGGTAAGCTTCACAATATCCGAGCTCTGTTTTTGCGGGCTGGAACTGCTGTCTACAACACCTCAAACCACACCATTCTTCTTCATGGTCTTCACCGATCTTGGGCCAATCTAGCAGCACAATGAAATGATTTCAGTCACGTATCGGACGCTGCCCAGCGATCAGTTTATTTTAGTGATTAGGTTTTCAATTTCATTTTTCCAATGTTTGGTGTTCTGCACTCTTGAGTTTTCTGGAGTCGTGGATTGTCTGAAGTTTTGTGATTTTTTGCAGGCGGCCTTGGGGCTTCTGCCGCCTTGGATTTTCTGCACTCTTGTCTTCTGCAGTCTTGGAAAATTTGAAGGCACCTTTTGCTTTTCTGCAATCTTGGCCGGATTTTCTGCGCTCTTGTCTTCTGCAGTCTTAGGTTTTCTGCAGTTTTTGCATTAATGTTTTTGCAGTCTGCCTGCAAGCGTGGCCCTGCGAGTTTGCTCTGCTCACCGTGTGAAACCTCTTTAATACATTTAATAAGCGTAATAAGATACTGCAATCACGAAAAGCTGCACTCATTCGCCTATGTCACACTGGACATGCTGCTAGGCTTGTCACGTGGTTCTCGTCACGTATATGCTACTGCAGCATTAGCATTAGCGCAGGTGATCATAATTGTCGTGCTCTCTCTCTCTCTCTCACGTTTATCTCAGATTTATCTCCCCAGTGCTGACGGTTTTAACACAAAGTCTCTGCACTTAAAGCGGTCTCTGACCTCAAGACGTTATCTAAGGTCGCGCATCTTTTAATTATAGCCCTGCGTGTCAAGCTGCGCAGTTTAGTCAAATGAAAACAATCGTACAGAACTATAATCTCACATTCTGCAACAAAGATTTTATCTGAGTTCGATCGACAGTTAACCCACTTCTACTTTTCTTGAACGAAGCTGTAAGGCGCAGAACGGTGTCTGCTCACAAGATCTGATCCAGTTCTAACGGAATTAAGTCCATTTTTCTGCTACAGACGGTTGGACTGATTATTTGCAGGCATTGTGAACTCGGTTCTGAATAGAAGAGGTTTTCGTCAGAATATCGTTAGCTGCACCTGCAAGGGAAGATTTATGCTTCGTGTCACTGCAGCATTCCTGCGCGCAGCCAGCAGCCACCTGCTCTGATTCCTTCCACAACAAGCTCCTTTGTCACTACAGGGCGCCTGGAGTCATCTCACGTTATCTCGTTGTTTCTCGTTTCCCAAACTCGAAAGCATGGCATGAGTGTGGTTAGAAAAGTCTTGCGTCATTTGAGATGGCAGAGCAAGATATTTAGGTGATTCAGAAGAGCACATGTATGCTACACTAGCTCAGCAACTCATTCCCCGCGACATTGGGATAGCTTTATTGTAACTGGGTTGTTTGTGCTACTCTTAGGCGGTATTCTAAATCTAGCGAAGCATCGGCGAAGTGTGGACATCACGAAGCGAAAAATGAGGATTCGCGAAGTGTCCGAACAGGGTCAGCGCTTGGCTGGCGGTGCTATGTGAACACCGAATATGACTTCGCGATGCGTGTCCAGCACGTCCTGATTGGCTGGAGACTGGTAGCTCTTTCGTATTCTCATAATACCACTCACTTGCTTTTAAATTGCCTCGATCTGCTCTACGGCACTTTCAAATGCAACAGATACCGAAGTCAACTTAGCAAATGGATCTGCTCACTTCGTTCTCTTCGGTAGATTAGAGCACGGCTTTAGCGCGTATATTGTGCCAGAGGATTGTTTCATTATGACAAATTAAATGCATTTGTCTCTTGCGATATACTTTTTCAATAAAAACTTGCCAAACTTATACTAAATGGATCCTTTTCTACACACAAATATGCACGTGCAATAGTATTTTTAGTCTGAAAACAAGAAGTTGGGGGGGGGGTCAAATCAATATAATGCTTAAGTATCCATTGTTCATTTTTTGGTTAAGCTATTCCTTAAATTAATAAATTAACTAAACAGGTTCCTTAGTCCTGTTCTTCATTTATTGTCAAATCATAGGCAGTATCACACACGCACATGCAAGCACGCACACACGCAGGCACACGCACGAACGGACGCTCCCAAAGAGAAATAGAGAGTAAAAGAAAAACTTCTCATAACACTTTGTAGACAGACAAAAACTGTCGTGCAATCTGGAATGAGTAACAATGTTGGGAGGCGTGACTGACGTCATTTTGTAACCAAGGGCGCAGCGTGGATGTTAAAGAAGATGCAAGTGGGAGCGACCCTTTAGTTGTCAATCACTTTTTTCCTAATGTGTCGGGTCACTAGTCTTCAGAGAGACCAATTAATAAGCAGCCATCTTCTAACAGGTATAACGACCTGTGGCAAATACGGAAGCTTGACTCGTTTTATTGGTGACGGCGGTTCGCAGACCGCTCTGGGGGGCCTGGTTAGCTCAGTTGGTAGAGCTGCGGACTAGCAGATGGAAGGTTGCTGGTTCGAATCCGGGTGTGGACAAGGATTATTTCCTGGAGTTAAAAAACATTGTGCAAACTCCATTCGGCCATTTCCCCTGTCCGCACTGACCATCTTACTACAGCTATCAGTCTGGTGGTTCTCTCAGTGCATAGTTTAGTAATAGGACCCCCATCCCCCATAGTGCGAAATCATCGCGAGGTGGAAGCACTGTCCCTCTAAATAACCACCACCGCAGACCGCTCTTCAGCACACATCTTCCAGGATCACGTGACACTCCATCATTAGCACTTGCTGAGGCATGGGCCTTCCTTTGCCCCTAATTTGTGAAAAGAAAAAAAAAACTCCAGAAAACCGCGGCCATTATACCCCGTGCCAGTGGCAGACATGTATAAAGATGTTGCTACGAAACTAGGACTCGCTGCTTGAGAAGAGATGAAGATACTTTTGTATGCGCTAAGCTGTTAGAAATATATCTTCCTTCCTTCGAGCGTGTCTTTATTTTGTGGCTGCTGATTTTTTAAAAAACTGGGGGTAGGTGGGTGGGAGAATCAATCCTTGGATTCATGCGAGAGTTGCGAGGAAATTTTTTTTTTTTTTTTTTTAGTTCTGACTTCAAAAGTCTCACGCATGCGTATTACGTCTGTGATAAGCCAGCAGTTTCACCCGCGAGTTCCACACATGCTTTCAAAGGTGACGTACTGCTCCTCGAGTTGAAAAGAGCTCTCATTTGTTTTGAATACAACATGCTGTGTTCTTTGTTCTTTATTACTGGATCTTTTCAAGAACTAGCAATGTGATCTAAATGTCGGTTCCAGACATCAACGAAGTTATATACACATAGATGCACACCCTGTGAAATTTGGTGGTCAGTGTTGTGTGGGGAGTTCATGTGCATTTCGATATATATATATAAAGGATCTTGTGGTGTGCAAGAATGTGACGCGAGAAATTTCGCCCACATTTTCGACACGGACTGTCGAATCACTTGTGCTCAAACGAGTATTCTTATTGGTCAGATGGTATCTTTCGCTCGTTTAGACCACGGTGGGCTAAAGGTCATGTGTTGTGTTCTCGCCTCACGACTCTCGTGTGCAGGCAACACACGCGAGATATTTGCCTCTTCCTGCAAGCGTCGGCGCTG
>SMGT01002116.1:100587-148640 GCA_004794575.1 Lanistes nyassanus | reverse complement strand
TAATTACATGGTTTACAAGACCAAAATTTAGCATCAAACCAGCCTATAGCAAACTACCTTACATGATCAAACGTTCAAATAAACGTTTCATACCTTGTAGACCAGGACCACACAGCATGCCAGTATCATATGTGGCACAAAACAGGTTAAAAACAAGCAAGAATTGGGCATGGTTGTGCCTTTTTCTTCTCCTAGCTGCCTACGCCTACACCATAAATTCAAACTTTTGATTACCAAGCAGTTTTCATACAATTCTGATGGGTACAGTTTTGTGCCCTCACATGGGTTGTATATCTCTTGCCGATCTTTTGATTTTATTACACGAGACTGAATTAATTGCTGAGGGACTACCTGTACCGTCATGTTCCCTTTGAGCAAAAGCTTCTGTAAGGGGGACGACTCCCACCAATCTAGTGGGTTGTGTCCCAGCATAACAGACAAAACATTTTGGTAAACCTGTGTGCAGGGTACACATTATTCAAAACAAATTTTAAACTAATTTGTAGATTATTTTGTCTGCATCTTTGTACATAATGCGTCTGCAGTTTCTGTCCATTTTGAACTTCCAAGTCCAGTTATTTCAAGGATGACCGTTGGTGATGCTATTTAAATCAGCAGATTTGTTTGTTTGTTTGTTTGTTTGTTTTATTGGCATGGAGTGCCTACCACTGTGGCAGCTTGTAGATCCTTGTTTTGCAGATGAACCTTGTGGTGCAATGGCCTTGCTAAAAGATGAGGGGCAGATTGAACCTTATTACTATGATGATGGCCCTCGCTTCAAGAGGAGCCAGGACCAGCCCATACTTTTTGAGGAGAAGATGATTCCAGCTCAGGAGATTCAGCATCTAGGTAAAAAACATTCTTGAATCCAGCTCAGAAAAAAATCAGGATCTAGGTTATAACATTTTTTTCATTTCAGATTTTAAAAAGTCATCATTTATAGGTCACAGTTAAAACATTCATTATTCCAGATCAGAAAAATCAGGATAAAAAAATAACATTTCTTATAGAAGAACTTGTTTTAAAGAAACGATTTCTTGGAAAGAATAAATAACAAGCACCAAGTGGGATGCAGAAGTGTTGAAATGGGCTTTATGATCAAGATAAAGGTCTGCTGGGGTTTGTTGTGTTAAAAATAAGTGTATTACTCACTTACTCAATAATACACTGCTTATGATCTTGTGCTCATAATGATGATAAAATAATTCAACGAGAAAATGTTGTTGTAAACATCTCTTATGTTGAAAAAAGTTTAAAACAGTTTAGTAACAGTGATCAAAGATTTTAAATGTTTAGTTTCAGTGCTTACACGTTGAGGCAAAACTTACCTGTTGGTCATAAACTTTTATGCATGCTAAGGGATGAAATTTGAAATACTTTTAGAATCAGAACGTAAAGAACTCAAGCTTTCTTTTGTTTTTAAATTGTGTGTCCATTGTGTATGGGTTGTTGTCACTTGCAGCTCATGGCCAGTTTAGTGAAGTGTACCGTGCAAAGGCCGACTGCCTTGGGGAAGAGGTTATAATCAAGAAGCTTAATAAGGACTTCAAACTTCAAGAAGTATGTCATCTCATCAAAGTAAAAAAGAAGAACTAAAGGACAGGACAAGACTAAATTAGGATAGGCATCAGGAGACTTGAATTTCAAGTGTGCATAGTTTGTAGATTCTGTGTCTGAAAAGTGAAGTTTAGTTTATTCAGCTATTTAGGGTGGCACATGATGGTTTATAATAATTCCTTTTTTCATGTTTACAAATTATTTGACTTGAGTTAACTCAAAGATGTTGTAGGTTTTCAGACTGTTACAACTACGGTTGCAGAGGGACACAGATTTTGTCACACACACAAAAAAAAAACAACAAAATTTATAATCTTACTTGAAATCCATCTCGTGGGAATTCTGTGTAAAATGCTGCTTTGAAAAAGCTATCCAAGTGAATGCAGCAAAATGTCGGTGCTATTATCTCACAAATTACAAACAAGAATTCCAGACTACAGTTTAGAAGAATTCATGTATTTTGTGGTCTAGGGGAAGGAACACAATAGAAAAATGATTCTGCTTTAAGAAAACTCCAGTTACATCCCTTGTCGATGAAGTGCTTTTGGTTTAAAAATTTGTGAAAAGTCTCTGAAACACCCCATTCCATATGTTACCAAAGTAGCAAATTTCAACCGCAAAATGGTTTACGGGATGATGTCTTTGAGCTAATCCTCTGTGCGCTAAAATTTGTGTCTAAATTTATTGTATCATGACCCTGGTAAAAGCTGAAACATTAATAAAAGGATTCATTAAGACTTTTGGTTTAAAAACTGTCTTGTTGTCTTCTTTGCTTCAAGCTGATATAAGTTATCAATGTACATTTATTTTTCTTTTCTGTCCCTTCCACAGAGCTTCCGCGATGGCATGGCACACCTGCATGAACTGCGAAAAGTGGCCCACTGTTTTGTGCGATACTATGGTCTTATGCTGGCTTCGCCGTTTCGTTTAGTCCTGGAGAGTGTTCCATGTGGAAGCTTGAAGGATCGCATGCAGAGTGGAGATTCGCTAAACTGGTTGCAGATTCCCTCCATCTTGAGTCAGCTGGGCAATTGTTTATATGAATTAGTAAGTGTGGGATCTCTGTACACCTTCAAAGAGAATGTGAAAGAAAGATCAGATCAACATCTCCTGTAAAATTTAAAAAAGAAAAGCACTACAGTATCACAGCTTCTGAGCAGTTGCATTTTTCCACAGAAAAAATGCAAGCAGACATACCGCAGCTTCTGCAGCCAGAAGATTCTTATCTTTAAGGAATGTCCAGAGAAGCTGCTAATCCGACTTGGGGACCCAGGAGCAGCGTTCTTCATGGACACTCTGAGGATCAGCGACCAGCTGAACATACAGAGGTAAGAGGCTTAGTGCACTCGTACTTTAGAAGAGGCTTGATACTCTCATGTATACAGAGATAGGAGCTTGATGCCCTCATGTATACAGAGGTAGGAGGCTTTAATTGATACCCTCATGTATACAGAGGTAGGAGGCTTTAATTGATACCCTCATGTATACAGAGGTAGGAGGCTTTAATTGATACCCTCATGTATACAGAGGTAGGAGGCTTGATACTCTCATGTATACAGAGGTAGGAGGCTTTAATTGATACCCTCATGTATACAGAGGTAGGAGGCTTTAATTGATACCCTCATGTATACAGAGGTAGGAGGCTTGATACCCTCATGTATACAGAGGTAGGAGGCTTGATACCCTCATGTATACAGAGGTAGGAGGCTTGATGCACTGAACACATGCAGAAATAATCGGCTTCATGTAACCCCTTACAGGCTTTACCAATATAAGGTGCTGTCTGTTCTGTCTGGGAGATTTTCTCCCAAGAGAAGTTACTGCCCGAAGGGAAACATGCTAGGATACAGCTAGCGCATGTAGAAGAGTTGCCCCTCAATGGCTAATAAAGTCAGTCTTGTTTTTTATGATAATGGAAAAAGATTGGCAAGACATGTACAGACTCATTAGGGCACGAAGCTGTAAACATTAGATTGTATGAAAACTGCTTGGTAACCGAAGTTCGAGTGTACACGCATGGCACAAGCGGCAAGAAGAAAGTGCGTGGTAAGGTGCAGATCTGTTTGTTTCCCTCTTGGTCCTTTGTCCGTGGTACCACACTTGAACTAGTGCTCCTGGTGGTCTTCTACAAAAAGTACTTCTGAATTCAGAATTCAGAATTTATTCTTCCTTCACCCTCAATGGGGTATGAAGACAAGACATAAACAACAGTTCAATAAAGCAATAAAAAGGTGAGCAGAAATTCACTTTGATAAGCAAACGAATTAACAACCTATCTGTATGAAGCACTTATGTGAACTTTTGGTTTTGTAAGTTAGTTTGCTACAGGCTAGTCTAGTGCTTGAATGTTGATCCTATGAACCGTGTGGTTGAAAGCAGTTTTGAAGGATCAGTAGGCAGCATGGCTGCCAGTGGTCAGTCACCACATGGTTTGTGACTTTAAACTGTATTTTGACTGGGCAAATGCATGCAGAATTAAGAGGCTTGATGTAGTCGTGCAGAGGTAAGAGGCTTGACCTGCTTGTATATGCAGAAGTGCGTGCATTTGTGCCAATACCTTTATCATCATGAACATTATCTGTCACAAGTTTTAACCTATTTTTTTCCTGCAAATATTCATGTTTTACTGGGGTTTACCAGGATTAGTCACGAAGCTAGGGTCCATAAGGAAATAAAAATTTGCATGAAAACAATGTCTGTCTTCTGAAAATAACTGAACTTATATAACTACACTGTATAAATATGTTATAAATTCCATTGTGTGTGTATGAGTTTGCAGATATTTGATTTAAATCCTGTGGCTATTTTAACTGCTGGATTTAGTCTTATCTGCAAAGAACTATTTTTCAGATTACCATGGATTGCAGTAGAGCGTTTTTCAAATCTACAGCACCACACAATTGAATCTGAAATGTACGCTATTGGAACAACAATTTGGGAAATACTATGGAATGGTGCTGATCCCAATGAAAAAATTCCTTTACAGGTAAATTCCTTTAATCTGTCCACTTCCTTTTTAAAGGAGAGTTTCTTGTCACAATACTGTACCATGACCCAAAGTGCTATATTCTCAATTAACGATCCCTAAATGCACCCTCCAAACAAAAATAACTCACATAGCAACAAGCCCCCTTCCCGCATGCGCACATCGTATGCCACCCGTTCGCACAGCTCACTGTCCATGTCAAGCCGAATTTGTCAAGCACTGTGCTGCCAGCTTTATTGTCTCAGCCGGCTAGTTTGTAGGAGGGTTTTTCACATCTCTGGGTCATGACCCGGTCATGTTGATCTGTACTCACGCTTTGCTTCTTGCCTTTTTGTTTTTATTGGGACGTAACTTACAGCTAGCAGCGCAATGGTTCTTGGTCTCTGGTGTTCCTGCCTGAATTTCTGGCTAAGATCCAGGTGACCCATCTCCGTTTCCGAACCTGGCTTAGCAAACTGTCTGGTCCGGGCACTGCGTGAGTAAAGACGCCATACATGTCCATTACGTGTCACCTCTCAGAGACGTCTTTTCCTCTCTCTGCAGTCTAGTTGAGCATGAGAGATTGCTAAAGCTTGCATCTCGTGCTTGGGGAACCGATCTATCCCTACCTTTAGCCGCGGCACGCGCGCATGAGGTCAGGGCGTGGGCCGTCATGCTGGCTTCTCAGTCTCATGCATTGAGAGACATCCTGTTGGCGGCATGCTGGTGGTCAGAGGATCCTTTTATTAACCATTACCTGCGGGATCTCTCCGGCCGCCGGAGGACGGCCTTTCTGGGGTGGCAGCGGCAGTTGTCACCCATCACCTCTGGTCCACGCCATCCTCCTAACCCTGGTAAGTTTGTGTGTGTGTGTGTGTGGTGGCATCACCCACCTCTTTTTTTGTGCTACTCAGCACTTTGGGTCATGGTAAAGTATTGTGACAAGAAAATGCAATTTTCTTTATCTAAATTTGTGTTTCTTTAACAATACTCACCATGACCCATCACAAACTCACCCTCCTCCCCGCTGATGGGTTTTTCTGGCTTGAGAAAATCAGCTTGACCTGGTCAGTCAGCTGTCTGTACAGGTGGCATACGCTGTGTGTGTGCTCGGAGGGGGCTTACCAGGGTTGCTATGTGGGTTATTTTTGTTTGGAGGGTGCGGTTAGGGATCGCTAATTGGGAATATAGTACTTTGGGTCATGGTAAGTAAAGAAACATTAACCATTAGATAACGAAATTTGCATTTTTGTTGGTGATCAGAATAATAACATGCTGTCTTTCACAAATGCATGACTAGCATTGCATATGAAGCTACTGTCAGTACTGTGACCAAGAGCTGGCTGGGTTTTTCTTGTGATTTAAAAAAAAATAAAGTTTAGATATTGTTAGCTTGCTGTACAGCAGACGAGATGTTTGTTTTCCCAGTTAGCTTCCAGTCTCGTTCCTTCAACTTTGAAGTTCGACTTGATAGCTAGTTTATAAAGCGTTCCAATCTTTTAAAGGTCTGTTCTTATGACAAAATCACTCAGTACTTAAGAAAACAAAAAGTGATTAAATATTTGCTGTTCTGAATTTTTTTTAAAATGAGAGAAATTCAGATGTGTGCAATATATTTGTGTCAAACTATGTGTGTGTGGACATACTCGTATGTGTACATGCAGGTGTGGGTGCTTGTGCAGATCAGTCACCAAATTCAGTCTCTAATGCTTGAAATGAGATCGCTCACACACATACACACACTCCTAAATATTCCATTGATAAATTTACCTAATTGATAACTACTCTAATAGCTGTAATGTTAGTAAAATATACTGACTTCATAATGTAATTTTTGGCACTAATTATTAGAATGTTTCCTTCTGATATGTGGATTTTAAAATTTTGAGTTAGTTTATTTAATGCATTAGCTGTGATTTCCTTCTGATATGTGGATTTTTACAATTTTGAGTTAGCCTATTTAATGCATTAGCTTTGATTTTCATTAGCCCTCATCAATTGCTGAGACAGGTAACTCAAAGTAAAGCACGAAAATAAATGTGTCATCTGTTGTGGATGACACTTTGAGGCTGGTCAAGGATCTCCTGAAGGATAATCTCTGGTTGTGTAGTTTATCACCTAGGTGGAGGTTGAAGAGATGAGAAGAATATTGAATTATCTTTGTATCGCATCGCCCACTGAACAAAGTGTGTTTTTTCTTTCTTGTTTTCATTTTTTTAATCAGTCTGCTATAATCTTGCTGTGGAGTTAATGGATCTAAATTACAACTCTTGCTTGAACTTGTTTTTAAAATTCCCTAAAACCCTTTTGTCACATCAGTGTATCATTGATACTGTGCAGTTTGCATATTTGGAGCAGGGCAAGGATATAGGGAGACAATGAGCTGTTTTTATATCTGCATACACTGTTGCCACTCAAAATATATGGACATATGCACACACACACACACACATGTATCATATGTATACATGTATATCATCAGTTAATGGAGAGAGGTAGGCCTGCATTACATAAAGAACATTCTGCAAAATTTGGGGGGGGGGATCTTTTTTTTTATGCAGTATTCTTTTAAATGGATCTCTGGCCTTATGAAATTTGGTTGCCCACTATAATACTGCTTTTGGCATGCTTAGTGAGATAAATGATTTTGTACCACAGAGTCCTTGAATTTGTTTTAAAAATTCCTTTCAAAATGTCACCTTAGTGCAGTTGTTTTGTTTATATAATTTATTATTATAGGATTATTGTAGGTTTTGCAGATGATATATCGTAGTACTGAGGAGCATCCCGTAAGGATTGATTTTGCCCCCACAGAAACTTTTTAATTAGAAAACTGGCTTTAATTTAGCAGCATGATTTTACTTGGTTTTTTTCAGTTGTCTGTGCAAAAGAGCCATGGAGTCTTCTTAATGTTCATGAACAGTTTCCTTTTACAGTTTCCACCAGAGAAATTCTTCAGAGAAGGCAAAAGGCTTCCTTCTCCTTACATCAAGCTCCAAAGCTGCGGAGAGTTGCCAGATGAACAGCAGCCAAAGCAGAACTTTGTGTCACAGTGGGTTGCCTCGCACAGCTTCCTAGAGACAAACACTGAGGGCAACGAAGCAGACGACACAGCAGGTGTCGGCCATGCCAGCCCACCTGTACTCCCTGCAGCAAATTCAGGTGACTCTCAGCTCGAAGGTGAGGAGACGCAAGTGACATTATCGGCACCTGAGCACATACCCGCTTTCAACAGCGAAGAGCTCCTCAAAAAAATCATGCAGAAGATGGTTGAATTCATGAACAATTGCTGGTCATTTGAGCCACATGAGCGACCCAGACCCAGTGACATGCTGATGCTTTCTACTGAAGGTACAGTTTGAAATCAGTGATTAGATTTCAAATGACAAAAACATTCATGCATTGCAGTAGCTGCACAGAAAATCACCTATTAAAATTCAGAGTTGCTGTTATTACTGCACCACCACTTTGAGTAAAGAGCTTTCTCAAAATGACTGGCTCTCTCTTTTTTTTTTTTTTTTTTGCATGATTAATACAATGCACCCACTGAAAATGAGTAGGCAACAGCAACTAGTGCAGTTCAATCCTAATTTCAAGTTCTTGTGTTTTATCTTGGATATGCAAAGTGTTGAGATTGTCACTGTCAAAATATTCCTGTTGACGCTTGTCTAAAGCTTATACCATATTGTTTATTTGCTTTCAAGTGACACGAATGGCCGAGGAGGTCATGACCTATGACCAGAGGTGGCAGATAACTCTTCTGCATCAAGTACTGCAGGATAGTGGCAAAATCACTAACCACGACGCTGCCAGAAAACTTGTACAGACTCTTTCAGGTATATTGATGAAGATTTTATATGTTTTTCTGCGTTCATAATGGTATTTTATTTTCTGGTTGTCAAAACTGTATACTCTGACCCAAATATTGTGGAACAACTGTATTAGTAGCAGAGCAACCACAACTTTGACAATATTCTTTTTTTAAATAATTGGAGCTCTTATTTTAAAATATGTGGGTTTACTTTGAAAGAAGATAATTGTTTTCATATCTACCAGGTGAGTGCTTTGTACACTTTTATTCATGATTTTTCAACCAGGCAGTTAACTCTCGTTTGTCAAGTGCTCCATGATATTTTAAAATTTTATTCCATTCAGCAGATACAGTCAGCACAGTGTTTGTGTATCTGAGTAAACATCTATAAATACAACAGTCAAATATGAACGCAATTTAAAGGGAGAAGTCTAGGATAAGGCAACTGGGGCGTGGAAGAGGAGAAATGTGAATTCCTTTCAGTGCTGTTATTCTTTCTTGTAGTGACCGATAACTAGTAAAAGTACAAAAAATAACAGTAAACTATAGGCATTTTTATTTAAATGATGATGCATAAAATGCGGTGTATGTGTTAGCATATCACATAAATTGACAAGTACAGTAAACTCTGTTGTTAACTGTTAATTTATAACAGAAATATAGAAGCACGCTGGCAAAAAAGTTTTTAAAAAACCCTTGCCCATCAATATTGTAATCTAGATTGTGATAGATGGACTGCACTGTCTCTTTAAAAACTCAGACACTTATATAAACACATTTATACATGGGCAGTGCACTCCTCTTACCCGCTCTCTAGACCAGAAAGTAACAGAATTTCAGACAAAGTATGGATGGGGACAAAGTTTCTTTTGTGGAAGATACAGATTACAGAATCTAAAAACATGATTACATACAATCTAGTCAAGCTTGCTGAAATAATGGAGCAAACAGAAAAAAATCCTCAATGTAAGCTGTAAGCTTCTTTTCCATCTAAATTATTGTAAAACCTCACAGAAATATGATGAAGTATCTTTATATTCCCCTGGTGTATTCTGCAGCCAGTGACGACCAGTGCAAAGAGATCTACCAGGAACTGCTGAACGACTGTGCAGCAGACATGTTCATCATGAGCAGCCGGCTGGAACCAGACGAACAGAACATTTTGGGAGAGGTATGTTTAGTTGGTCATCCTTGTGATTAATCCAGATAGAGGAATTTTACTTGAACATGTGTTCACTATTCAGATGACTGATATGCTTTTCAGGTATTGTTGATGTTCATAAGCATTAACCAGTGGTATGTTGTGCAGATTACGATTGGAGCTCTTCATACTAGTGAATAAAAATCAGCTTTTCAAAAATAATGTTAGATTGAACTTTTAAACAAAAGTCAGACCAAAGGGGTTGGGGAGGTGTGTGATGGGGAGAGATGAGCCGACGCTGTTTAGGAAAACGGGTGATAACAGCACTGAAATGCAAGAAAGTCGAAGAGGCCAATATTTTTTTTTCCTGGTTTCTGGTCATGCACACAGATTTTGGGTTTGGTGAGATTTGGAAAATCTCGTTTGAGGACTACATTTACAAGTCATTTACAAGTCATGAAAAATTTTCAGAGAAAACTTACATAAACCTTTGATTATTTTTTTTATTATTTTACTATTTGAGATTGCACATTTGTTCTGTTCAACCCAGGGCCACTTTGGAAAGGTTTGTTGTGCCAGACTTGTAGAAGCAAGTACTAAAAGGCTGTCCCAAGAAGAACGAGCCAGGCTAAAGAGGGAAAAGGTTGCTGTGAAGTTTATGCAGGGTGCGTCAGTCACAGACCAAAGACTGTTTGTGAGGGAGGTGATAAACAGCATTCATCTGAAACATGACAACATCGTGACCTATTTGGGAATAGTCATCCCAGGTATGCAGGCTTACACTATAAGTTTCTTTGGACTTCACTAGCCATTCTGTCGACCTTCTGTCTTATTCTTTTCTTTTATATTCTGCTGTATGGTCCGTAGGTTGTATTTTGGTTTTCTGAGTCTTCAGTGAGCAGTTACAGTGAAAGTTGTAAAGGACATGAGCATGAACTTATTCCCAAAACTTTGTGTGAAGGTATAAGCATTGGTATATGACTGTGTTTTTGATATCACAAAACTTTATACTTGGCACCTTCAGCAGTTTGTGAATAGATTTCTCCAGTATTGGTCTTCTGTTGTCCGTTTCAAATACTGCGGAGAGAACTAAAGAGGTTGGAAGTGAATATTTGTTCTGCTTTCCTTACCCACCTTTGTTTGTGCTTGTATTTGTTTATCAAAGATAGCAAAGAACCCATCTTTTGTATTTATTTATTGCAAACGCCAAATGTCCCATCTTTGTATTATTGCAGATGGCAAACAGCCCATGAAATTAGTAATGGAGTATGTGGCTGGTGGGACAGTGGAAAAATACGTTAAGAGAAATAAAAGCAAGCTGGGGGAGCTGTCATTAAAACTAAAGCTCAAGAAAATTGCCGTAAACATTGCTTCTGTAAGTAAGGTGTACATGCCTGCATAAGTGGGTCTGCTTGCATGTGTATGTGTGGGAGAGGCACATGGGTGTGTTAGGGTGTGTGTGGGTGTGTCTGTATGGGAGTGGGGGGGTACACGGATGGGCATTAGGGTGTGAGAAAGACATGGATGGTGATTGGAATGAGAGAGCAGCATACTTCTTATGGAGAAGCAGGTCATGAATGTTGATGTATGCATGGATTCGTGTGTATGTGGGGAGAACGTATGAGCAGGTGAAGTCCTTGTCGTATTGTGTTTTCCAAGCTTAACAAATTCTTAGATGCCATAATTACCTTGCACATTTGTCTCTCAGGGAATGAAGTATTTGAATGATAAAAAGATGGTCCATGGAGATTTGGCAGCTCGTAATATCCTTTTATCTCACGGCCCCGATGGCGAGCTGTTTGGGAAGGTGTCTGACTTTGGATTAGCTCATAAACTTCAGAGAGACTCAAATGGGCAGTATCTTTACTGCCTTTCAAATTCCAGGACTCATCATAATGTTGATTTACCAGTTTACTGGTGAGAACACTTTTTTTCCCCTTACTCTGCATTCATGCTTGCATACCCGAAGGCTAGAGGTGTTGGGAAAAAAAGAAATGTGTGCTGCCATGGAGAGTGTTTGCCAAAGAAAAATTTTACGTTACATGTCCTTTGAGATCTGTCAGTTTCAGGCGTACAAATCGGCAGCAAAAGTGATCACACAAACTGATGTGCTATTAAAAATTGTCAATGTGAAAGATCTTTTCAGGGTTATAAAGCAATTACAGAATGGATCTTTCAAGGATTGAAAAGAATCATGGCAGACCATTTAGCCTTTGAGCATTGGACAATGTCATTTGAGATCTGAAAAAAGCCACCAAAAGGTTTAATGTGCTTGTTGGAACTCTTATTAATAAAATTATTCTATTAATTTATCTATTGCTGTATTAAAAACATAATTGAAATTTTTTTTATCTTTGGCAGGATGGCGCTCGAACTCTTGGAGGAGAAGAACTTCACAAACAAGACAGATGTCTGGTCATTTGGCACTGTGCTGTGGGAGATGTACAGTGGGGAGGACCCTGTGAAAATGGGTGGGAAGGGTTTGAAGGGGAACGAAATCGTCGAAGATTTAAAGAGGAAATACAGAAATAAGCAGAGACTTCCACCAGAGCTGCATACACCACTGAGTCTGTATAACATCATGAAAAAATGCTGGGCCGTGGACCCTGAGGACAGGCCAATGTTTGAGGAGCTGGAAGAAACCATTAAGCTGACTGAGAATGACCTGGAGATAGAAGCTTTGGGTGGGGTGTGAAAACTAGAATGAGAGTGAGCTGAGAAAAGTAATCTGAGCCTAAAAATTAGGCATTTATTGAAAATTAAATAAACCAAGATTGGCAAATACAAGCAAATTTCTAAACCCTCGTCTTATCAGCAAGACCATACAAGGATAGGAAGAGAGTGGGGTTCCTGATATTATTTTTTGAGATATCTAGACACTGTCTAGCACCAATAACAGGCCTTGCTGATTTCCAGGAATTGCACAAAAATATTAGGCTATACACAGATGGTCAGAAAATAGTTTCAGAATGTAAAACTAGAAGACTGTTAAAGTATGCCTCCATGTGGCTTTGTGTAGATGCAGGAGCAATCTCATTATGCCATGTGTTTTATGCTGCCACTAATTTGCATGCTTGATGTCAAGCTCAGCAACAGCCCCGGGTGGGAGGAACAGAGGGATGTGGACACGTGGACCTATGCACACATAAACCAACATGCAGATGGACAGATTGACATCACAAAAATAATAAAATAGAAGACAAGAGTTGAAACAGAACTTGATGTACACAGTATTTTCCAAAGAGAATGTTTTAAATGAACAGTCAGTGTAACTTGAATATACATGTACTTAATTCTTTGGGATTTTTTTATCATTATTATTGCGTGTGCTCTACGGTTGCATGTAATCTGTGATCGTGTGACAATTTCAAAAAAGCAATGATTATTCCTTTAATTGTTGTTTGTTTAACATGAAATGCATATAGTTCTTTTCATACCTTTGCTGATTCGTTGACTATGTTCATTCTCAGACTACTTTTCATGTCTTCTGAAAATGTGTTATTCCTGTCAGAAACGTGTCGCGAATTATTTCACTTGACAGCCAGCTTTGAGTTGGCATTAATATGAATGACTCAGATTATGACTTCTTTTTGAAAAAGTCATTGAAACTGACACCCCCAGCATCTTAGATCCATTCAGCAAGGTGTGTTTTTGTTTCTTAGTCTAGTGCTTATGTTTCCTCCAATTATTTGATTTTTGCTATTGGTCGCTAATAGAAATTGTCAATTATTTTTAATTGGGATGTTAAACATCATTTCTAGACCTAGTTGCTGTCGGCCAAAGCTTCAAAACATGCCAGATCTGACCGAGATTGTGTTTTCAGCAAAAATATGGCCAAAAATGTCTTTCTTGAGCATGATTTTGCCTAAAGATATGAAACATGCAGTTTAAATGGTGTGGTTAGATCTATTGTGTGTGGAGATGACTGATACTAGATGGCTGACAATACAGTCCTCAGCAGAGCAATTCAACTGAATAATGTACAGTAGGGTCAAGCTAACACAAGTCCTGATTACACAAGTAACTGCTTGGCACAGCTTCATTCCGAGTTCCTGATGGGCATGCTCCTTTTTTAAGTTTGAATAAGAATTGGCTCATGAGCAGATTTATGTTGTCCACTAAAGTCATGTGGAGTGGACTGCAATGTATTTTTAAAAAGAGACTTCACTGATGAAAGAAAAAAAAAACTAAAGCTAACTTTATAATAATTACAAATGAATAATTACACAAACCTGTTCCTCCTGGATTTTTTACATACTGGAAAACACAGAAATGTCAAGTACGAATGACCATAAACTGACAGAGCTTGGAAAATGTTAGCCATGATGTGAGGATCAGTTGATCAGAAATGAAATCTACATTTATAGCCCCAGGATATGTCTTGCGCTTTGCTGACGACATTGATGGGCTGGCTGGCAGTGAAAAAGAGCTTGCTGATTTGGTTGAGCGTATTGACAAATCATCGAGAGCTTAATGTGGCATGGAGATCAATGCAGAAAAGACCAAACTGATGACCAATAACACCAATGGCATCAGCACTGACATCAAAATCAAGACTGACAAGCTAGAAACAGTCCACAACTTCAAATACCTTGGATCCATAGTTAGCGATGAAGGCTCCAAACCAGAAATACTTGCCAGAATAGCAATGACAACGGCAGCATTGACAAAACTGAAAACCATCTGGAAAGACAACAACATCACCCTCAGTACAAAGATCAGACTGATGCGCACCTTAGTCATCTCCGTTCTTCTCTACGCTTGTGAGACATGGACCCTGACAACTGATCTACAGAGAAGAATTAAGGCCATGGAGATGAGATGCTTCAGAAAAGTCCTCCATATCTCCTACAAAGACCACATCACCAATGAAGCAGTGCGAAACAGCATACGGCAAGCTATTGGCGAACATGAAGACCTGCTGACTACTGTCAAAAAGCGCAAACTGGAATGGTATGGGCACGTGTCAAGGCACAGTACAAAGGAGCAAGAAAGAGAGGCAGGCAGAGAAAACGATGGGAAAACAACATCCAAGAGTGGACAGGCCTGACCTTCCCTGACACCCAGAGAATGACAGAAGACAGACAAAATTGGAAGATGCTGGTTGCCAAGTCCTCAATGGTGCCCCAACGGCCACGGCTACGGGACAGATGAGATGAGATGAGATGAGATATGTCTGTATGGTCTAAAGACAAAGTACAGTTGTGAACTATTGTGTGTTATGGGTGGGGGTTTTTTTGTTTGTTTTTTTGCTACCCATCAAATTGATAAGTCTTGCATTTAATGTACATTTTTTTTGAAAAGTTGTCACTGTTGCCTGTAATATTAAGCGCACAATGTAGCTGTAGTGATTCAATGCCATTACCAGCCTGTGATGACCGCACTGGTGGTCTAGTGGTTAAGGCGTCTGCCTCTAAGGCAGGAGGTCGGCGGTTCATGTCCCAGCCGAGTCATACCTAAAACTTAAAAATTGCCGATCCAGTAGCTGCCCTGCCAGACGCCTGGCACTATAGGGAACAGTACTAGGACTGGTTGGCCCGGTGTCAGTATAATGTGACTGGGTGGGACTGAAGCCTGTGTTGCGACAACAGTCCCAGTGTGGCAGCATGTAACTTGTCTAAGCAACAGACCGTCCTGATATGCACTTGGTTTGGGACTGGATGTTAAGTAACAACCAACCAACCAATCTTGCCTCCTTCATTTACAAAAAGCATTCTTAACATTAGATACCCATCATTCATGAGAAAATAACTTTCCATAATATGTGCATCTGGTTGCACTGAAGTGCATTTTATTCCATCTTCAAAGAATTGTCCATTGTGTTATCTGTACCTCAAGAATGAAATGTCATTTTTTTAGCTTCATTTTGTGTAATTTACATGCACCCCACTGGGAACCCATGTATACATGTATTAGTGTCATGTAAGATATGAACTTTGACTGTCCAGCAGAAGTGTTCTTGGGCAATTTTGAGCTAGAGACCAAAAATGCTCTAGAGGTGATGAGCTATCGATATTGAGATTTTGATCAAATGTGAATGGTTTAGATGTATCATTTTTCTGTATGTCTGTTTGAGGAAATGGTTTAATTTAACCTCTAAAACTTTTTTAAAATGTTTTTAACCAGGTAGTTCACTTGTCTCGGAGGTAAAAACCGCTTAAATTGCCGATTTTTAACCTCCTTTACCAGTAGTCTACATGGAATGGAGCTGTAGAAATGCATGCCAGCGGAAGGCTTGTGCATGTGTGCATCTGATTGGCTGCAATTTGAAAATTAAGCCCATGGAAGGGATAAACAAAACAATCCCATGCAAAAAAAAAAGTCACTAAGGCGAATCGCATGATGGTGATTGGAGTTTTCTCATCATGTGACCATGGAGCCAACTGCAGAACAGCTTCATTACGTAATGGCAACTAACTTGGAATGAAACCCCTAATATTTGTGCACTTATGTTACAGATAAAATGTATACCAAATAAAACTACTTCACACATTTTTCAATAAAACTTTGGAAGTTTGTTGTTTAGATGTATACTGTACTAGTATTTGTAACTTCCGTATTTTAAAACACAAATTGGTAAAAGTTAGCGTATGATTAAACAAGAACAAATGAGGACAGAGCGCTATAAAATCGTCAAACGACAACCCCAACAAAGTACTGGCAGCGCTAGACACAACCGTATGCTGACGTATGCAATCAAGGGAGCCTATCGTACCCATACACGTAGCAAAGAGAGAGTCGAAAGTAAGGAACGTGGCAGATCTTCTATAAAAGATCTGCCATCCCTTTCTTTTAAACGACCCTAGTCTTCACACGGCTAGCCCCTGGTGTACCACGTGTGCATACAGCGAATCCCTAATTTATATCGTCAGCTCGCTCACTAAGCGTAAACTAACAATTGGGATTCGACACAAACACAACATAGGACAATTACATGGAATCCTCAGGGTGCACAATATAATCAAACAAGAACAAATGAGGACAGAGCGCTATAAAATCGTCAAACGACAACCCCAACAAAGTACTGGCAGCGCTGCCAGTACTTTGTTGGGGTTGTCGTTTAGCGTATGATTGCTAAGGAAATTTGAGCAGAATTTTTTTTAAATCTTCAAAGGCAGTATCCTCAAGACTCCGTGGTTGAGAGGTACCTGGGGAACTCTGTTTAAAACCTTGTTACTCAAGCAACTTTATAATTACATGTATCAATTCTGTGTGCAACATGAATCCGATTCGTGTAAATAGTAAGCATGTTCGAAACTGTCATGAATGGTTGCAGAAATGATTCCATGTTAAAAAAAATTATAATTTCTGAATTCTGTAAATATTTTAAATCTATGTTTAATATAACCAGTACTGGGGTGGGAAATCTCAAACTTTTCAGTATCCCGACAGGCTAGTATCTTTTGAAATTACTAACCCAATAAAATTTGCACTGGCTTGGGTTATTTTTGTTTGGCTACAGCAGTTTGCAGAAAAACATGTAGCTCAAAGAGCTAGTGGCTTATGATTTTTAATGGCCTGGCAAGATATTGAAGGACCTGAGCTACCAGACCAGGGTATTTCCCTATCCTTGCAGGTGTGATTTACCATCACGGTACAATTACAAGTAATTCAGCAATTACTGAAAGTGAATGCAAAACCTTGGTGGGTGTCAACACGGCAGATCGATATGTTTCCAGCATATTTTCGAGTATGGTGGTGTCAGAAGTGGGGGATAAAATCTCATATTCAAGCACAGTTGTGTATGCGTGTATACAGGATTATGGAGGAAAATATCTACTATGTAAACTGTTAAATCATAGATGCATGTATATTACATATCTTTATAATATCTATGGTTAAAAGTATAACGAGTGGTCGAAGCCCACGTACTTAATGCTATGTATCAGTGATACATGTTGTAAGATATGATGCATTTCATATTTGTTTAATAAAACTATTGGAAAAGTTGAGCATTACTTCTAGCTTGAACGCCTGTAAGGATGCAGTCAGATGAAACCTTGCAGTCTTATCACCACGTAAAAGCGCAGAACAACTGGGATCCAATCAAATGAGCTCTATTTAGGATGTGTAAAAAGCGGAGCCAATCAAATGGCGAGCTATATTTCGAAGGTCTTTCCAGGGGCGGGGGGAAGGAGGGAGAGGGGGATGTTTCGGGAGGAGGGGGGTTTAGGGGAAGGGGTGGGGGCTAGGAGTAGGGGATAGGTGGGGGTTGTGGGAGAGGTGGGGTGGGGTATAGGCAGTAAAGATCTTCCAGGAAACTGCAAGGTTTTCAGTGGTGACCCTACGAGATTAGCATATTTTACGTAAGACTGTATTTTGATTGGCTCCAGTTTTTCTGCGCTTTTTCATGCTCGGATTATAGGCAGTAAAGGTCAGCCAGGAAACTGCAAGGTTTTCAGTGGTGACCCTACGAGATTAGCATATTTTACGTAAGACTGTATTTTGATTGGCTCCAGTTTTTCTTCACTTTTTCATGCTCGGTTGACGGAAGCACGCCAATCAGAAACTGAGAAAGTGATATGACGCCAACTATAAAGAAGTCTTAGATCTAATCCGTAGGTTGTGTTTAATTAATAAAGATGGAAAATGCTTTGTGCTGTTACTAATTATTTTTTATAATTAGATTAGCTAATTTTTAATTAATTGAACATAAAATAAATTAAGCTTATTTAAATTTACATTAATTTAGAATTTAATATTTGACTCGGTTTTAATTTAGCGTACACACGGCGATCTGTTATTGTACAGAATAAACAGGAACTGCCATTTTCATTTAAACTGAAATAAGTTCGCTTAAAATAAAATCAACTGAGAACAGTACATTATACAATTTTTTACAAAAAAGCAGAGCTTCTCTTGCAGTCACATCATTGAATGGATGGGAGATATAATAAACTTGAGAACATTTTCAAAACATTGCAGTAACAACAGGATGAATTCATAACAACAGGGACTCCCCCCTCTATCAGTATTCACAGATCTCAACCTTAAAATGAATAAATTATATCTGAAAAAAAACCCAGAAATCTTGTGGTCCATTATCTGAAAGAAGAAAAAACATCTTGTGTACAGGAATTAGTACTAATGCAGATTTCTCCAAGGAATACTGTGATACATATCAAAATTTAAGTTACAGCCTGAACAAATTGCCAATCTTCGTATCTCAGAAGTACAAAACTAAGCAATAGAAAGCGACCGTGATAAAAGGGTATGAAACAGCGCTAGATTTTCGGCATCACCATGTCCCTGAATACAACACAAACCATAGATTTTCGTTTCCTTCATTTGGAAACCCTCTTTCACTCGGTAACCCGTCGATATCCATAACTGCTTTCACCACAATCTTATGCGCCTTCAGAAAATTGAAAAGCAAAACAGGCTGAAATGACCATGGAATACACATTACAAGAAATCTGATTTTTTTTGCAAAGAGAATACTGGGTTAAAATTCATAACACAAAATCCTCAATAGCAGCTCAATATGTTGATAAAAATGACAAGGTACTCAATTTCCCTTTCTAAACATGAACAGGGAAAGTTTGTCAAACCACAATTTCCACATAGTGGAAACAGAGTTTATTTTGGACAGTACATGACAAAAATAGGCAGTGATTCGCTCAACAATTTGAGCCATCACACCGATATCTTTGAAGCTAGGAGTTTGAGCAAAATGGCAGGGTGGCACGAATCTTGTCTAAATTATTTTTATCTCAATGCCGAATCACTTTGAATTGATTTGAATCTAGTCTGATAGTCTCTTATTCTGAAGACACTCCATCAATAAAAAAGGTAAATGCAACCTCAAGTTTGTATATGTCTGAGCTGAAACTGTTGGCAGTACAAAAAAGATCTGACAAAGAAGCATCAACGAGCACAATATGCAAAGACAATGTCTGAACTTGCTCAAGCCGCCATTGGCTCTGCTCCGTTACGTCATCTTCATCACCAGATGGTCCTTAGGAACAGTCAAATAATGTGACTTGTATAGCAAGCACTCAACTGTTTGCCTGCCAATGCTGGGTGTTACCAGAGCATAAAACCCTCGTTCAAAGCTTGTGCCAGGGTGTGAAAATAGGAAAGAAGAGGAAAGTGAGAGTGTAACAATATGCGTATCAGCCGTAGGTCAGTTAACTATAAACATAGAAGTTGTGGTTCCCCGCATGCACTGTCCACATGTCAAACACACTCACCACAGCACATACAGATCGTGGGAACCTAGTAGTGAATAGATAGGTATATAAACCTTAGTGGGAATTAATAGAGTAGTTGTGAACAGACTGATGAAGGTGATCGTCTACAAGACATGGAGAGTTACTAAGCTGTAAACTGGCCCGCCACTTGGACTATCACTGATTGTTGGATGAAACTTTGATGGACCAAAAGAAAAGATGAGACTGATGAAGTGTTGGAAGATACAGTGCTGAGCGTTTCAGTGTGGTGATGGGGCATTAACACAGACTTCGCAGCATTGCCCTTTCTAGTGCACGTGAACACGTCCGCGGGTTTTACAACTCATAATGCTACATTGCCCTTATTGTTGCCGTGTACCCGTCTGCGGGCTTATCGTATTCACAACTTGCTGTTTTTAGCTGGTTAATTCCCACTTTGATTTTTTGTTTGTTTGTTTTGTTTTTTGTTTAGATATATCTAACATCTGGGTGGGCGTTAACTACCTGCATTGTCAGTTCCATTATGTGTTGTCTTATATTTTTTGGAGGGCTAAGAGAAGATTTTAGGTTTACTACTAGATTAAGATTTTGCATAGCATTGTTTAGCTCTTCTCTTTCCTGACTGTTTAGGCTACATTCTAGCAGGACATGTGGTGTACTAAGTCTGTCCCCACAACTACAGGTTACTGGGTCTTTACGGTTAAGGTGGTATTCTCCATTTAGTCTCATTCTGGCTATCCTACTTTGGTTGGATCTGTTGGAATGGAACAGTACTAGTTCGTTACCTGGTAGTTCTTCTAATTCTCTCCTGGTGCCTTTGGTCCACGTACTGTATTTTAATTTCTATTTTATTTTAATTTTTTTGCTTTGTTTAGTTTTGTTGTTTGGCTTAATTGTATTTAATTTTCTGCCCTCTCTTTTATGTCAATTTTGCGAGTGCGGGTATTGTGTAGTCTGTTTTGATCAGGAAGAGGAACTGACGTTAGCTTTATTCGCTTTTGTCAAACACTTGTTATCTGGGCGTGATTTTTTTGGTATGTAGGCCAGTTGGTAGGACAGTAAAGTCGTCGAACAGCTGACTAGGTCGGCTTGGGGATGGTTTTGTTCACATGACACGTTGTTGACTGTTGTTTACGGTCAACTTTCTTTTACAACAGGAAATATCCGCTTGTATTCATATGCGTGTCGTTTTTTTTATGTCCCCGTCACCAGCTCTGCGGGTGGGCTGCCCTGTATATACCCTCTGCGGCCCTAAGGAAACAGCTTCATTTTTCTTCCTTTCTCTGCCTGTCCCTCCCGTTCTCATTTTACTGTCAGTGGCTTGTTGATGGTTCACGCCCCAGACGGAAAGTTGTCATTCCTGCCTATTGTATTGTCTTCACGTTGCTGTGTACTGGTGATTAGTTTGGTTTTTATATTTAGTGTATGGGGTTTATTTGAGTTTATTCGATGATTGTCGATTTTTTTTGTTATAGCAGAATGTGGGAATTTTTTTTGGTGATCTTGGAGTTATTTGATTAGTTTTTATTTTGAGGTGATATTAGCGTGTGACATTCCCTGTTTTAGGTAGACTTGCAGATCACTGTGTATTGGGATCTGTTTCTCTGGTTTATAAGCCCGATGTCACATATTGTTTCTCCAAAATTGTCTGGGGAGTTTAGGTTTTTGTGTTTTGATTAGTTTGTTTAATGGCATTATGATATTTTATTTTTTGTCATCGTTGTTGTTGTTGGGAGTCTTTGTTGTATTTTGCAGTTTTATTTTTGTTTTTGGTCGTCTTCTTGCACGCGCAGACTTTTGGCTTTTTAGTTTTGGTGTTTGGCATTATAATTTTAATGTTTGATGCGCGGCATTTTTAATTGTATTTTTGGTTTTTGATCGTCTTATGCTGTTATTTGTATCGGATTCTTTTTGTCTTTTGTGTATTTTTGGTTGTGGTGTTTGTGTCAGCCGGTCTCTTCCCTATATTGGCATGGTTTTCTTTTTTAATTGAAGGGGGCTTTTGCCCAGTCAAAAGGCGATGTTGACGCCTGCCGAGAGAGAACGTGATTTTCGTTAATTCGACACCCCCATCTTATGGTAACGACTGAGTGTTTCCCACAGAGGTTGCTGGGACTCAGCATTTGGATTGTCCATTGCAGCTATATCGGATGGCATAAACGCTGCGCCACACCGTGGATATCGGTCCCGATTTGCAGTGGTCCCATTATTAACAATTTTTTTTAAAAAAGAAAAACAGAAAAAAGGCACTATGGCATATATGATGGGATTGTTTCTGGGGCTATTGTTGTTTTGTGTCACTTTTGATTATGATGTATTATTTTTTAATTTTTAGTTTGGTTGCATTCTGTATTGCGCCGTTTTTTTCTTTTCTATATAGTTTTATTGTTTTTTGTTGTTGTCCTTGCTTTGGTCGTCTTCTTTTCTTTTTGGCAGGGCTGGTTTGATCGTTTTAGTTAGTTTAGGGTTAAAGTTGTAGCTTATTGGACGCATATTGTTTTTTTGTGTGAAAGAAATCAGAGTTTTGTCTGTTTTTGTTTTCTCCTTTCAGGCCAGCGGGCCATGTTTTGGTGATGTCACACGTCCCCCCACTCTGATTTCTTTTGTGGGTGGGGGAGGAATGTAACAATATGCGTACCAGCCGTAGGTAGTAAGTAGGTTAGGGAGGAGTATAGAGTACAGTTTAGGAAAGGATGTGGGATATTTGACAGGGCTGGGAATTGACCTGCAGTGCACTCAGTTAACTATAAACATAGAAGTTGTGGTTCCCCGCATGCACTTTCCACATGTCAAACACACTCACAACAGCACATACAGATCGTGGGAACCTAATAGGTATATAAACCTTAGTGGGAATTAATAGAGATGAGTTGTGAACAGACTGATGAAGGTGGTAGTCTGAGAACCATGGATATCTACTGAGTTGTAAAAGTTGCGCCACTCGGATTTATATCCGCTGGAAGAATAAAACTGTAATGACCTGAAATCACGGCTCCCTTCTGTGAACGAAAGCAGTGTACATGTTTTTTCGTGGTGCTGTGACGCTCTACACAACTCCTCTTCATCTTGTTACAATAGGAAAAGAGAAAAAAAGCAAGCCCAGCTTTTGTTCTTCTTGCAACTTACTGATCTTATTACTTAAGTATCTAATCCTTGTAACAAACAACACATTTCCAACTGGCAAAAGCAACTTTTATTGACCCATCCTGGAGAGTAGGTATTATTTACGAATATCTATTTGCCGATGTGTGACAATTCTGATAAATGGGGTTTGACTTTTGGACCCATAAATTAAAACTTGAAAAGACATCATCAGTTACTCTTCTAAACCATATGGTAATCAAACAGCAACCATAAAGCGACAGCATTTTCCAACAAGAATATATCTTTACCTACAATCAACAGATGCACGGTAACACTGCTTTCTGACATGGATTGTACGACCTTGCATTGCTCTCTCCATCACAAAATTTCACTTTTAACTGGTAACGTAGAATTTCTGGCTTAAAGGAACCTTGCAGTCACACAAACAGCTTTTGCACAGCAATCTACCCCACTCCGGCCTCTTCTTCCTCTCTCAACCCGAGTCAAACATAGATCCTCTCACCTGGTGATGGGTCTTCAAAACTGGGATCTAGGTTTTCTGGGTCCAAAGAGGCACCCATTTCTTTAAGCATCGCCATGTGGCATGAAGGCCCATCACAGGTGAGAGAAATGACTTTCACTCCAGTGTCAGCAAGATGACACAAGCATTGACGAATCAAATTTGCCCTCTCACATCTAGACAGTCCGTTAACCAAGAAGTAACCAACGGGGGCTTTCCAGGATCCGTTCACACAGACAACCATGAAGACTAAGGGACTGCGCTTCGTCTGGTCTCTATCCTCCGACCTGTCTGGCATGGGTGGCCCTACCAGGAGCGTGAAGCTCCAGCCAGCACAGCTCTCGGGGTTATTGAGACACTCAAGCCCGCCCACCACACCAAGGTGGCAGTCCACGGGGGGAATACTTACTTAATGACGTTGACAGTTTTACCAGCTGATGCCACAGTTGTCTGCTGAAACAGTGCGGTCAGTTTTCGCGCAGATCAATGCCCTAGCATCTGTGATCTAGTCTATCATGTTACCAAGTCTATCAAACTACCAAGTCTATCAAGCTACCAAGTCTACCAAGATACCGCAATTACTTGATAACAAGATATCTTGTCTAACAAGATAGCGTGACTAGCAAGATAGTGTGATAGCCAGACCTGCTAGACAAGCCACAGCTGCTGGCCCCGGACTGACAATGAATATCCCCATTCCTGACCGGCGACATCATGTAACCGGACTGCATACACAGATGCCCACCGTAGGCGCCCCATGACCCGGTTATGGGAGCAACCAATTTATTAGGCTAATGAGTTTCGAGACACGCCAGCACGTGACCAGCAGAGTCACACCAGCACACTGTCCGACGAGATCACCAACGCCCGCCCGCCCGTCCATTCGCTGCCCAGCCAGACATCAGCATCAGCGATCACACCTGGGGGTTCCTCCACATATATAGATACACCGTCAGGCCACGTCACAAAGGAAGTTTAACGTCATTCTTCGCAAAGCATCATGACGTCATGACGTCAAACTTATGGCACACGTCAGTGGTCACGTGGCGGTGTGCTGCATCATGACATCATGACGTCAAACTTATGGCACACGCCAGGACCAGAAAGATTTCGAGTGCATCAGCCTGACCCAGCCCCTGTGACTGCTGTGCCCAGCTACCGCGATCTTCTCTACCTGGTTCACCTACGCGTCCGCGCAGTGCATGGATTCCCCCACCCCACCCCACCCCCCAACCCACCCCACCCCCGCCCCTTCTTCATCTTCTTAGACCGAATTAAAAAGTGTGTTGATCGATGCACGGTAGCTTACGTCGACTCTGTCACTACCTTTAGAGATGGGGTTGGAGATAGCCCGGAGGGCTAGGGATAACTGAATTTTATCACCACTGTTATTCCCCCCTCTCTGCACGTGTCTCCACACACACTATACCTACATCGCGGTAATAATATACATGTATCAAAACTTGCACGCTACTCAGCCTGACTGGACTTCCGCGTGGACCCACGGCAAGACGTCGACCACGATCGTAGCATCCATGGCCAGCCGTACGTGTCTCCCAGACATCTTGCTAAAAGGGCAGTCCCTGGTCCTCAGGGAATATACGCACCCCGTAACTACGAGCAAACTTTCTTTCGTCGAATCAGGCCGACCTGTCCCGTGCACGTAAAGGATCGGTGAGCTACCTGTTCCGATCGCTCTTTCTCGAATAACTTTGAATCAAGTTAATTAATTCGCTTAGACTAAACCCTCTGGATGAAAACCGACTTAGTATGTAGTGCGTTACATTTGTAAGATTAATAGACGTTCAAATTTAGAAAACTAAATAAATGTGTGGGTTAGTAAACAATGTGTATGGTAAACTGTTTACGGTAAACTGTGCACGGTAAATCATTGCATAATTATTGTACTAATGTCTTAAATGTCGAAAGGATGATTCGAAACAAAGCTATTTGTAAGTGTCACGGCCATTTACCTCCACAATAAAATAATTTCACTGTCCACAGTAAAATATAATTTTAAAGTTTTAGGTCCTGACGATTTGATATATTTTTCAGTGACACACTTTGAACGGCTGAAGATGGAGGTCCAGGCTAACAGCAGGAACATAGACCTGACGTCACTCATCAAGGCAACATGGCGGCTTCCATGTAAGGCCGATGAGCGGCATTAAAAGCTGGGTTGTAAGTGAACAGTTCTTTTGTAGCTTGAAATTTAGGGTTAAGAAGACTCACAACATCAATATTCATCAATTCAAGACAGGTTACTTCTAAGGTTGTTTCCCTTTAATAGCCCAGGAGAGGGGAAACAACTGTAGTACCAATGAAAAGGCGGTGTTGCCAGAGGGATTTGTTTTCCCTGTAGCCAGCGTGGAGGATCTTGAGAAGCTTCAGGCTCTCCTGAGTAGGGAGGAGCATGTTTGGCAAGGAATGGCGAGTCTGTCTCTGCCCCTCCATTCTCTTATATATTTAATAAATATTTGTGCACTGTTAATGTAGCATATAATGCTATATACAGTTTTTATTTTAAGTAGCACAGTTTCTTCCACATTCATAGTTTCATAATGACAAGAAAGCTAGCTCAGGATAGTGATCAGATTATGATTATTAAATCAGTATAGACACAGATACTTGTAATAGATTGGTCAGTATAGTTTTAACATGGCGCTCACATAGAAGAAATCATTAACCTGCTGACATTTGAAAAGGGACTTCCAGTACCAGTTAAATATTTCTAAGTAATTGGGAAGTTTTGTTAGCAAAATTAGTTTTGAAGGCTTCGTGTTAATATCAGAAACCTTTGTTATTTCCAGGGGCGATTTTTAGTTTCCATTGGAGGAAGAGATCGAAAAGACTGTGTGGGACAGATCATGACAACAGTGGTAATATTTTCTGAAGAGAAAGAAAGTAACCATGGGATCGAGTTTATACCGTCGATCCTCAAGGGCGCAAACTGTTGGGGAGTTTCCTCATTTCATAGGGATTGTTCAGGTTTTCCAGAAGTCCGACAGACTTGGTAGGCCTACGTGTACACATGGTCCCGAAAATGCGGCTTTGCTCATATCGCCTACACATCGGTCCCCTATTCATCGTGACCTTAAAAAGGTCATTATCGTGATTCACTCCGCTCAGACAGGGAGAACGCATAATACAGAGACAGTAACCCACTTATTAAGAGAACACTGCTGTGTGTGTGATTTCCTTGATCGAATGACTGCGCATTTGTAGACGTGACTCGAGATTCTTCCTGCCGAAGAAAGTTTAGTGCCGGGAGTAATTAAGTTAAAAGGCTAGAGTGGGAAAGCAGACCACCTGGGGGGAGGGGGGCTGGTGAGCTCAGTTGGTAGAGCTGCGGACTAGCAGATGGAAGGTTGCTGGTTCGAATCCTGGTGTGGCAAAGGATTATTTCCTGGAGTTAAACATTGTGCAAACCCCATTCGGCCATTTCCCCGCACATTAAACTGCCTGTCCGCACTGACCATCTTACTGCAGCCATCAGTGCATAGTTTAGTAATAGGACCCCCATCCCCCCATAGTGCGAAATCACCGCGAGGTGGAAGCACTGTCCCTCTAAATAACCACTAAATAACCACCAAATAACCACCGCAGACCAGGTGCTACTTGCTAGGGCTATTCTGAGGTATACCTTGATGAAAGTATCGAAATATGTTAATTTTTTTGGACAGTGCACTTTTATAAAAGGGATGGTGGCGTCCATATGTTGAGACATTGACTGCTTTACGAGAAGCGGCATGTATGGGTGCGTGCTTGGATAACTTGAATAAAAGTAATGGTGATATCGTGATTTCGTGTGCTGTGACGTCACTGTTTCAGCGGTATCTAATGTAAACAAGTCAGAACCTGAACTCTAGCCTCACTCCTAACCAATCCCTACCCCTCTTTCCTAACCCCACCCTCACCAACTCCCGCAACCCCTATCCTGAACAAATCTGGCAACAAGAACAAAAAAGTCGAAAAAATAAAGCAAGAGGAATCGCGGCATCATCATATAACCAACGTTTTAACCATCCGACTGTGCAGCGCGACGCCAAAGTATGGAGGCTCGTTGTAGCTGTAAAAAAGCCGGCAAACACCATCGGCTATCATGTCAAACAACGTCCTCCATCTTGGTGACGTCACACTATAGGAAACTTCGTCAATTCAGCCACCGCCCTTAGATAACGACAGGGGAAAACTGAAGGAGAGGGGAAGACAGCAGACTGGAGGAAAGACGGAAAACCGGAAGACAGCAGAGTATAGGAAAGGGAAAGAGGAGGCTGAAAGACAGGATAAGATAGCAGACTGAATGACCGGGGAAGACAGCAGACTGGGGGACATGACAAGACAGCAGACTAAAAGACAGGGGAAAACAACAGACTGGAGGACAGTGCAAGACCTCAGACTGAAGGATTCATTCCATTTAATTATTTATGCAATTGTGCATGCTGCGTGGATTCAAATTGTCCATCAATACGACCCACAACGTTTGACGAGGGAAACTGGCACTTACATTGTAATCCTCTACAACCTGAAGCCGAAACATCAACGTGAGGGCAGTGTAGGAAAATGACTGCATAGTACGTGATGGACGTGTAAAAACTGCCTGACCCTAACCCTAAGTGTTATGTCCGCCTAGGTGACGGAAATCCGGCCTTTGAAAATCTCGCCAGACAGAAAACTGACCTTTTGGGGTGGGAGGGGGGAATGATGAGGGATCGTTTAAAATCGAATATTTGCAAACTGTACGTGTTCCCTAGTTGTTTGTGGTCAGTTGACAGATACTGAACCAACAAAATATAAGGGAAAGATGCAGGCATTCTTCGATCTGTACATTTCTGCCGTCTCGGCCCCGCTCCCTGCGCCATCCCGATCCACCAAGGAAGTTTACCTTATTATATGTTTTAGATGTGGCACCCAACAACACCAGTCGGGAAGGACTGGTGTATATTCCCCCCAGGTCTGTATCAAAGCTAAGTTGTAGAGTGAAATATTTAGATGCAGCCAACGAAACTTCTAACGTCGTTCATTCATCTGGTATCACAATTAATCCCGAGTCAAACATTTCCACGGATGATTCTCTAACACAAGACGAACGATGCACAAGGACTGATAAGTCTTCTGTAAAATATTCACGTTAAACCGTCAGCCAGTCATAGGAAGGTCAAGGCGATACATTTCCGTTAGGTCCAAAGCGGATTTATGAGCGGACCGGGCAATGGACCTATTTCTGTAATGATCCAGGTTTAAACGCAAGATGCTCTGCGCACACAGCGCTGTAAGCGAACTTCCGGTCACCGTGTTTATCATACATCCCTTGCAGACGACACCCATTCTAAGCCCGTTGCTCAAGTTTGGCAGCTGTACTTGAAAGTGAATTTCAAACGTATTAGCGCGAGCGTTGTGAAAGACATGCTACTTCACAGCTTTCAAGATAACGTCACTGTGGTTTTTGTTTATCTAACCCATTCTTAGACATTTAATGTCAGAGAAGGGTTAATATATGTTTATAGCTACATCATTTTTACATCCAATTAAGTCTTAAATAGTGATTTTGCAACTCATAATAACCGGCAGCACTGTTAACCCAATAACAATAGTCGACAGCATGGGTCTGTTGCAGCTTTTCAAACCATCTACAAAATGTTTACATAGCCCCCACTAGACAGTTTGCATTATTCCTTTATTACAGATATCAATCCAGGCGAGTATGAACCTCGTCGAAAAATTATGTGAGCATATTAACCTTGACATAGGTGTGGTGAATCAGAAGGTAAAGTTTGTGAATTGCCTCATCCTTTTGGTGTAATGTTTTCTCGCATGATATCTATAGCTGTTCCCTTCGCTGATCACCTGACAGGAAACAATCGTCACTTGGTGGCGGACGGCTTTCCCGCAAGTTCAATAACCGATGCAATCAAAAGACTAGCGAAACCTTTTACACGTGTATGTCTTTTGTCTTCTTGTTCGTATTCAAACAATTTCGACCCTAACATCCTTCGTGCGTGGGAAAAATATGAATGATCATGGGAAAGGGCGGATGCCATCAGAAATCGTTACGCCGAGGATCAAGAGTTGCAGCCCTTCGGAAGCAAGAGGGCGGCGGGACAGGAAGACAGAGACAGCAGCCCTTGTTGACGGAGTAACGCAATGTGCGTATGTACGTAATTCAGTGGCCGCATCTTCTCAAGAAACAGGATCGTTTGTCCATTCACGTCGTCGTCAGCCGTCATTCAGAACCAAGCTTCGACGTTCGCTAGGTCAAGTGAAGCGGTTTCCGGGTGGTTTAAATTCGAAGCAGGCGTGTTCCCACGAACAGAACTGGCGTTTGAGCTGGATGCGTTTATGACGTTGTCATATCTGTCAATGGAGCGAGAGCTCCTTTCACCGTCTACCTACACTTCCGGCGTGTGGAAAAGTGAAGTGGGACGGGGGCGGTATTGTGGTCAGTGCACTCCTTGATTTCCAACAAGTATATAAGGATCTGGACACCACAAGGCTCTCCATCGACTTCAGCTGTTGGCAGAAACAGAAGCAGCAAAGGATCGAGCAGACTTTGGCCGAGAGCAGCAGTCGACTTCACAAAGTGCAACAACATTCAGGAACGCTGGGAAGCTTTCCAAACATGAAGCTGATTTTCTTGCTCGCGGTAAGTAAACAGCACATGTTCATTGTTTTTCTTAACATCTTTTTTCACGTCACTCACAACGACTTTCTTAAATAATGCTGGTTGATAGAGGAATCGTACTATAGAGGGGTAAAAAATTAATACTTTACATAAAATATATACACCATTTGTGCGGTTATAAAAGGGGAGAACAAGTCTATTTAAAAAAAAACAGCGTATATGGTGAAATTTCGTTACAGATTCCCCATTTACAGTGCAGCATGCAATGTTAGTTCTTGCGCTTTGCAAAAACTTGCGTTTTGACAATGTTAGGTAGGTGGGTTGTACTATTCTGAGGGGCTTAAAGTCCAGAACTTATTTATTTATTTATCTGTCGTGACCAAAGGCTGTAGCTGTCACCGCCGTATTGACGCTGCCACTGGACGGTTGTGGGGGTAAGCCAGCAGACCTCGTCTTCGTCGTGGACTCGTCCTCCTCCATCTGGCCCAAACACTTCCGGGAGCACGTGCTGACCTTTCTGCACGAGGTCGTGGGCATGCTGGATGTAGGGGCAGACGACACGCAAACCCGAGTAGGGGCCGTGACCTTTAGCGATGAGGTCTACCTGGAGTTCTACCTGAAAAGCTTCATGGACAAACAGCGGCTTTTGGACCGTGTGAAGCAGGTAGACAGCCTCGTTTTGTCGCAACGTAGACTCAGTTTGTTGTGTGTTAACTCTTCTGCAAATAAAACAAGTAGTCAGTTCCTTTTAAATGTTGTTCGGCATTATAATACTATGGAGTAGCTTCCCAGTGCGGACAACGAAGTCGTGATTGCTGCGTCCTGTAACTTATTTTAACTTTGCGTGCCCTAGATACGATACCGAGGTGGAAACACCGACACGCACGAGGCCCTCCAGTTTGTTGACCGCCACCTGTTCCGCACCGAGCACGGAGGTCGCAGTGAGGTCACGCAGGTGGTGGTCATCATCACAGATGGGGAGTCCCGCAAGGCCAAGGACACCGTGGCAGCAGCCGCGTCGCTGAAGAGCAGGAACGTGACGGTGTTCGCCATCGGCGTGGGCAGCCAGATCGACGTGCAGGAGCTGCGGGCCATGGCCAGCCAGCCCAGCTCCGAGTTCGTCTTTGAGGTCACCGACTTCCAGGCGCTCAACAGCATCAAGAAGGAACTCGTCAAAAGAACGTGTCAAGGTGAGAGCAGCTGCCGTTACTTGACCTGACTGTTGCGGTGCCGGGATCAGAAACTACTCACACATTGGTTACCTACTATTTCGCTCTCTTTCTTTCTTTGTTTTTTTTCTGTTTGTCTATTAGCATTTCACACTAAGACTGCTAGCGGGTGTGTGCGTGCGTGCGTGTCTGTGCGCGCACGCGCACAAAGATGGACAAACATGCTTGTTTATATTCGTGTCACTGTGAATATTTTTTCTTTCTTTACCATTTTTAAATGTGAATTTTGTTTCAGTCCAAGCTACTACAACACCAACACTCCCTACTACAACACCAACAATCCCTACTACAACACCAACACTCCCTACTACTACTACTACTACTACTACTACTACTACTACTCCTACTACTACAAAAACTACTTCCACGACCACTACAACTCCAACCACAACCACGACAACTCCAAGGACCACTACAACTCCAACCACAACCACGACAACTCCAAGGACCACTACAACTTCTACCACAAGAGAAACAACTACAACATGGGAAACTCCCCAGGGCGATGTGGACACTGTTGGTAAGGCAACGCGCATCCTTGCTTGTGAACAGTTGGAAATGTTTTGTACAACACATCTGAAGATATATGTATATAGAAGATAAGTGTTTCACATTAAATTAAATCCCCTTGTATTTGTCAAGCAGAGAAGATTCACTGCAAGCTTGTGGTTGATACAGAGACTTATTTTCTTGCACTCCTAATTTCTCGATTTTAGTTTCTCAAACTGCTGAAACGTTATTTCTAGTACACGGGCATCCCCTCAGAATAAATAAATAAGTAAATAATGGACTCTTTACCATCCCGCCTTGTGTCATTTTGCACCTACTGTCATTTCGACCCTGTATCCGTTTCAGCCTGCATCAACCGACCAGCAGACATCTATTTTGTGATCGACACATCCAGCAGTATCTGGATCCACGACTTTGAGACCAGCATGCTGCAGTTTGTGCGTGACGTCATCGACATCTACGATATCGGCGCCGACAGAACGCGTGTGGGGGTCATCACCTTCAGCGACAGGCCGCGCACGGTGTTTGGACTGGAGGGGTTCGTTCACAAAGAGGAGCTGCTGAAGGTAGGCCAGCGTGAAGGGTTGGCTATTTTAAGTAACACTGCCTTGACCTTTGGCCGGCAGTTGCTCTCGTAGGGACAAACCTGGAAGTGAAAGGTACTGCAGTGTCTGTTATCCCTGAGCGCTCGTCAAAGACAGACATCTAGATCTTTATGACAAGCTCACTACATATAGTGATAGAGTGATGGTACAGCAGTATACGACACGTGACAAACGTGTAGAGTTGCCACGTTTTAGTTAGTGACATACTGATAAAGGATGGTACACAAGTCTGTAGAACTGAACACGTTTAATTAACGTGCTTCTTTCGCATTATACCGTCAATGGTTATGAAAATATGTGTAGCTATAGACGCCAAAGCAACTTTTTATAGCTCAAAATTGTGGTCTATATTTAGGTTATAGGTATAGGTAAAAGGTATAGGTCATTGTGTATAGGCTGACTACCAGATTTTATAAACATGAATGTAAAACGTATGCAATTGGCTATCAGTTTGCGTAAGAGACTGACTTACCAATCAGAAATTAGCATGTCTACTAAACGGGCGGGCAGTTCAAAGAACATATTCCGATTTTTTAAAAGGCCGAGTGGGAAATGTTAGGCTGCTTTAACACGCTTCCTTGTCTGTCAAACCCAGGCTGTGAACCCGCAGAACGTCAAGTACCTGCCCGGACTGACGTACACGGCCGAGGCCCTGGAGATGGCGCGCGTGAACCTGTTCCGGGAAGGCCGCCAGAAAGTGGATCACGTGATCGTGCTGATCACTGACGGCCAGTCCAAGGATCCGAGCGCCACCCAGCTCATGGCGCACAGTGCCCGGCAGGAAGGGATCACGGTATTCGCTGTGGGGGTGGGCGAGGGGGTA
Organism: Lanistes nyassanus; assembly: GCA_004794575.1. Taxonomy (NCBI): domain Eukaryota; kingdom Metazoa; phylum Mollusca; class Gastropoda; order Architaenioglossa; family Ampullariidae; genus Lanistes; species Lanistes nyassanus. Next base: position 115,601 of record SMGT01002116.1, on the reverse strand, counting down.
GACACGGGTGAACTGCACGGCGTGGCCTCCAAGCCCAGCGAGGATTTCACCTTCATGGTCGACGACTTCGAAGGCCTGGACTCCTACAAGACCACCCTCGCCGCCCGCACGTGCGGAGCCAACTCGACTCTTGTGCCGCCAGTGAAGCTCCCGCAGAACGCTTCTCAGAGTGAGTACCGCGCCACATATCATTCATCACTCACCCTCCTTCACGAAAGCCTTAGTTTTGTATTTACCTCTTGAATTCTACGAAATTACCTCCCCTCTCTACTGCCTTTTTAAAGTTTTCTTTTTGTCCAGTATTCTCCCCATTTCTTTACTTTTATTTTACACCAGTTTTATATGAACACTTTTATTCTCAACATTCATTTTGTATTAGTTACCGTCTGAATTTCTTTTACGTCTTGTTATTTTCGTCCTTGTTTTTCGTTCAGTTCTTTTACGTCCGGCGTTGTCTTTTCGGAACTCGTTCTCAGTGTCATTTATTCCCTTAATGTCTGGGCAAATGAGAATTTAAAATGTTATTTACAGTTAAAGCATGCAGAACATTTAAATTCCTAATTAAGTTGAAGTTTTCAGAAACATGGATTTTCTCTGATCCATTTGTGGTCAGCTCGCTAGATAGTTATATGTACGTAATTATATACTAGACTATACAAGAATATTACGGTAACCTTCTGCCTTTTGCAGCTTGCAAGATGAATCATGCCGACGTTATTTTCGCATACGACTGGAGCATGATGGGAGGCATCGTTTCGACTCAGATCATCTCCACCATTCATCGGGTCTCGGCTACCTTTGACGCCATGTCCGCTGACGTAGCGTTCGGCTCATTGACGTCATCGCAGTGCACGGAGCAGCAGGGCTTACGGCTGTCGCAGTCCCTTGAGGTCAGCAAGCAAGTGCAAACTGTGGTGCGTTCCCAGCAGTCCCAGCTGACCGGTGTGCTCAAAAGCCTGCGCCTCACCGGCTTCTCGTCCAAAAACGGCCACCGCCTGACGGCCAGGAAGGTAGCTATGGTTGTTGTGGACGCCAGCAGCACGGGCAAACTGAGCCAGATTGCAGACGAGGCGGCGCGCATGCGCAGTGACGACATCGAAGTCTTCGTCGTCACTTCCGGTCGGCAAGGGGGTCAGCTGGTCAGAAGCATCGCGTCGGAGCCGAAAGATCAGCACATCATTCACCTGCCTGCTCTGGACTTCTCCAACTACGCTTACGCTAGCGAGAAGATCGTCGGTTACCTATGTGCAGGTGTGATAACTAGTGAGCAGTAGATCGTCAGTTACTTATGTGCAGGTGTGATAACTAGTGAGCAGTAGATCGTCAGTTACTTATGTGCAGGTGTGATAACTAGTGAGCAGTAGTCCCAGCGTGTCAGAGCTTGTAACGCAACCCCCCTTTTTTTCAAGAAAAGTGGGTTCCTTTTCACTCTTTTGTCTCGCTTTCTTTTGCTTGTCTGTTTCTGTCCCCCCCCCCACACCTCACGTAATCCTTCCTTCACAAACACACACTTCGTATGCTCGGATCACACTACGTGGTAGTGCACAAACACCCACATTTACATAAACACAAACACACCTTAGAGTCAGATGGAACGAGGGACGGCAACGCGGAAGGAAGGCGAGGACAGAATGTTTAATTATTTATCTATGCATTTATGTATCTATTTTATAAATTGAATATAGAGAAACAAAGGAACTTAAATGCAGTTCGCCATCACTGCTGGACGACTAACCATCCTTTTTTCAAACCGCTATGCTTTTATTTTCTTCAGATGACCGTGCCTGGCTATAAATACGACTGTCTGTGAATCCCTTGATGGTGACTACAGCGCGGGGTTAGACATGTACAGCTGCATTTCCGTCCTTCCGTCCTTCCGCAGACACGACTCTGTGCACACACAGCAGATGGCACACGGATGTGCACCGCCTCTTCCTCGCGCACAGTTCATCAAAAAGACTCTGTGTGCAAACAGGAAGCGGGAAGGTCGTGTTACCGCATCTTCGTCGTGAGACAGTTTCAATGACTTTTGAATGCGTTCAGCGGTGTATGTTCTTCTTTATATTTCGCATTTCCATTTCGTGCCTACGCGCTGGTCGCACTGGCTGGGCCAAGGGGGAGTTAACAACTCCTTACTGTTCTTGAAGATTAACATTGGAAGGAAATGAACGCTGACATAATAAATGTTGTCAAGTGTATTATCTTGATCTGTATTCTAAGACTAAATTTATCTTGTTGTGAAGCGTGTGACATTAATAAAGAATATGAAAACTGGCTCTGTGGTAGAGAGTCTGTACTTTCTATATTGAGGCACAGAGTGAAGATGAAGCAGAATTGTTTTTGTTTCAAATTGTACATGCTAATGTCAATAAAGATAAAGTATGTCCCGTGACCTATGGGAGTGAGGGTGTATGAAACCCCCAATGTTCTGATCTGTGGGTCAGCATCGTGAGGGCGGTGCCCTTTCACCTCCCTTGCAGCCTTTACCTCTGACCCATGGGTCAGGGACCCATCTCCCAGCCGGGTCGACTGGGGGAAGTGTGCTGCAACTCACGAGTATCGAACCAGGGCTGGATTGCATGAGCGTTCTCATCTCCTGTTCATACGTAAAGGTGCACGTAAAATACACAGGGCGAATGGGGCTTACGACCACTCTTTTGACCGGAGGAGCAACTACGAACGCTTTCGTAGGCCAGCCCAGAGCCTTTGGGTTTAAAATCCAGCGCACTGATTGGTCGGCCATACGCTTCTCCTGATGCCAGAAAGACTTCCTGAAAGCTCTGTCATTGGTAGTTTTAGCAAGAAGTTTCCAGATCAGGTCTTCTCTTCTTCGCAGTTCTCATCTCTCTTCTTTTTTCTTTCTGCATTTTTTCCACATGTAGACGCGTGCCCATGAACTTAGGCTAAAACATTTAAACAGCGCGCGCGCACATACACACACGCACACACACACAATAATGTGCAAGCATATAAAGCCAAAGGCACACATTATTTAGTCTCACACGCGCACTCACCCATCCCCCACGCACGCATGCATGCACATGGTTATCTGGTGGAAGAATATGCCTAGCGTACTTTTCAAACAAACGAAAGTGAGAACGCGCGCGTGCGTCTGACAATTTCCTGACAAGGCAACCACCGTCCATGGACTAGAAAAATGTGCTGTGAACGCACTGTTTTCGTCAATTCAAGTTCGTTGGAGGACTTATAACGCGCAAGAACACAAACCCGACGGCGATACTGAGACATGAAGCTAAAAACCGAATTAATATGGCTGCCAGGAATAAAGAGCCGTTGCATTCACTGCACCATTGAATACCGGTCTTTCAGTGACCAGTCGGTAGGAATCGGTTAACACTTTTTAAATTATTAAATTGTAATAAATCATGGCTCAAAACTCACTATTGGGAAATAAACTCCATGACGCAGTTTGAAAACTTCCTCGTACTAATCTTTAAGACGTGATTCTGAGACTCACTGCCTTCTAGCGTTTTTGAAATTTGGCGTTAACATCAGGGAAATCCTAGTCTATGATTTCGTCCTTTTATTTTTATGTCATAGGGTCACGAGTCTTGATTCTACGGACTTTCAGACTGGTCCTTGTGCGTGCTTAAGGTTTCAAGTATAAGGCTACTGCTGCAGCGAAACTGAATCAGAAAGAATCGAACTTCCTTTTCCCGAACGGAGGTCAGGAGGAAGGCCCCGTTTCTTGAGCGATCCTATCGGTCATGAAAGTATGACCTGAGCGTTTTCTCTGTGCATTTAATGCGGTTTTACGAACGGAAGGGATCGACATAAGTGCGCAAAAAAGTAGCATCCAATGAACGTTATTTCGGTTAGGCCCACTTAGGAAAGCTGTTTGTTGCGCTCATAGCAACACAAGCCCCGTATCCATGTAAACGGTAATAAATTTATTCCCGAATAGCGGGCTTTTTGCTGTCTCTGACAAAGCTGTTTCGCAAACACGGAATAAGCTGTTCGCTCCTCGACGACCAAATAACTTAATTATTACCGAATAACGATGAGAAAATAGTTAGCTATTCGGTTTTCTTGAATGAGAAAGTCAAAGAACTTATTCTTGTCATGGCGGCTATAATAAGTAACCTATAAGTATGCCATTCGGAATAAGGAAGCTATTCAGGTTTCTTGCATACGAGGCTAGGTGGGCGGGGGAGGGGGGTATTTGTTGCTTAATGTCCCGCCGCAAACGATGTGCATATCAGGACGGTGTTGCTTAGACAAAGTTTACGTGCTGCCACACGTGGGACTGATGGGGCAACACGATCCTCAGTCCCACCCAGTCACATTATACTGACACCGGGCCAACCAGTCCTAGTACTGTTCCCTGTAGTGCCAGGTGTCTGGCAGGGCAGCTACTAGATTGCCAATTTTTAAGTCTTAGGTATGACTCGGCCGAGATGCGAGCCCCTGACCTCCCGCCTCGGAAGCAGACGCCTTAACCACTAGACCACCGAGGCACTCGCCAGGTGGGCGCTGACTTAACAGCGAACCAGATGTGGCTGGCTGTTCGAGTACTGACACATACATGACTAGAGTATGACTAGATCAATACATGTTACAAACGCGTTTTCTGTTCAACTCTTTTTCTCAAACGACGTAAAATGGCGTCAGACGAAAGACTTGTCAGTCTATGAACGCACACAAATGTAATCTGAAAGTTGCAGCAGGTCGAGACAGTTCTCCCACTGGTCCTGAGCTAGGACCCATGTACAGTTTACTACATAACGGTTTAGTCCACCAAGCCGTTTGGATTAAAGGATATTTTGATCAGAGATTTTGTACGCTTCCATGAAAACCTGTAGAACACAGCAGCGAAGCACTATATATAACAAAATCCCACGAAAGTGTGCCAAACGGAAACCCTATCTCGCGCTCTGTATGTGTGTGTACTTGCACTGGGCGCTTGGCAGATGACGTGTCCGTTGACATCTGCTCAACGGTCGTCTGCCGCTCCTTAGATTCCTGGTGGTGTGTGTGTGTGTGTGGTGGGGGGGAGGGAGTAAGGTTCAGAGCGCTGACCCTTGGACAGGCGCGCGCCTGACGATTGGTGGGAGGGAACTAGATCACGCACCGCGCGTTGCCAGCCTGCGCGGCTGTATGGAGGTCCGTGGCGCTGGTAGAAGGCACGGCGGGTCATGGCTGCGTTAGATAAGTTTGAACGGAAGTGTGAGTGTATTCAATACCAGGAAATGACAGAAACCTTTCGCAAGCAGTTGGTGTATGACCTGACTGTCCAACATTGTGTCGACTGTACGCTGTGTGAGATGATTTTTCTGCTACATTTCGGTCTGGGTGAGAGTTAATTATAGAGTATAGAAAGTCCCATTAATCAGCAGGGCCAGTATGAGAAGGATGTGAATTTTTGAGAAATCGTTTAAGGCTCACTAGGGGAGCTACAGTTAGAGTAGTTTCGAGAGTAACATTCTCTGATTCTGCATGCTGGGACCACACTGCGTCCTAAACGGAAGGTGGCTGTGTACTCTAGCTGGTTACACGCGCCACACGAGCGGCGAGGAAAGCAGCGGTAGGTCAAACTGTACAACCGAGTAATGTATTTTAATTTCTTGAGGGACGATGTGTAGATTTCACTGCTGCCGCGTTTGTTTTGTTTAAACTCGTCGAGTCTGTTTTCCCTCCACTCGCTGACTGCGACCATGATTATGATCAAAACTTAAGAAACAACTTTTTGTCTGTACAAACGCTTAAATGTCACAGAAGCAGTTGTATATATTGTTTAAACTGGATGGTAGCTTGGAGATGTTTGTTATCCATTGTTGCTGTTTTGATATGCTGTCGATCTTCGGTTGATCGAGGTGTGCAGTGCAGACTACGTATTGGTATTTTATTCTTTCTTCCTCTCCCACCAACTCGTGTAATCCATTTCGCTGTCCCATAATCTCTCTCACGTTCTTCCCTAGTTCCAGTCTCTCTTCTTTTCACACTCTTTCAGCTGGTATGTTGGTATGTTGTAGCATATATACATCTATATGATAGCGTGCAGTAAGTAGATGTAGGTCATATATACTCTTCATTCCCAAGTCCGAACAGCTCACTGAATGTTGACTTCCTTGCTTAGCAAACGAAATTTTAATAAAATAAATGACCCTGGGTGCTGATGAAGTTCGTAACTCCAAGTCTGTTAGTTTTAATGCCAAATAAATTGTTGTTGCTGTTTTGCTTAATACTCTCGCATCACACTCTAACGACGCTCTGCTGCCATATGCTTTGTCTGAATGAGGCATACATCCAGTTACATACCAGCCACTAATCGTAGTAGTGTACCACTCGCCCGTGTATATATATATATATAATGAGTGAGAGACATAACAAGAGAGAGAAAACGTGTGACCTTGTGTACTTTTGTGCTCCCCTGTAATTCCAGAAATGCTAGAACAGAACGGGAAGGGGGTGGGGGGATAGAATGTACGTGTTTTTTCAGCCGTGTCAGTTGTCAACCATCTGTTGTGTGTGCAGCCAACGGAACGGTAACCGTTGCTTCGACTTGCACACAGTAAACTGTCAGTTCTTCTAAAAGCTCTATGTTGTTCTTAAAGAAATAGCAGTTGTAACAGTTGAAATTTTATACTTCGTGTATGTACTCTATAGTAGCAAAAGAAAGAAAATGACGGCCATTCGAAGTTACATATCAATTCTATCACTTTTTAAAAAATAGAGTTCGGTGTTAATAAAAGCATCCCTAACATTAATTAACAATGTTGACCGGCGCCACGTTCTGTTCTGCAGACTAGCGTGACCAGGTGACCAAAATGAGCAGAGAGGTAGAAGGTGTGCAGGTGGTCAGCTCCAAGAGCTACCTGTACAGTGTGGTCACGCCCAAGCACCTGCGCCGCCCGCTGCAGGAGCCGCCTTTGACGTGCGAGGGCGGTCGCGACGCGGGGCATAGTGGCGAGAAGTCGGCGCCTCCCAAGCCCCAAAGGCATGTTAACGTTCTGCGGCAGAACAGCGTATCGGACTGCGACAGGCCATCGGACGCCAGCAGGTCCTCTCTGCCAGACACGCTGGATCGCAGGGACGCGGAAAGCGGGCGGCAAAACATAGGGGGCCTGACTGTGGTAGACAGAACCTGCAGGCAGGTGGGCAGGGGAGTCACGTCGCCACGATCGGTCGAGTTGCAAGCGCTCGCGCAGGGCGGGTGCTATGAGCGGCAGGAGAAAGGTCAAAGCAGCAGTTCGGAAGAAGGTAGTGGAAGCGTGGAGGGGAACGAGGATAGGAACAGCCTGAGAGACACGAAAGCGAACCCTCCCCCGGCAAGCAAGTTAAAAAGCCATTCCGTTAACGGCGAAAAAATCGACTGGTGCCCACCGATTCTGAAGCAGACGGGTTGTTGCAGTTCAAGGACAGTAGAGCATTGTGCAGAGAGACTTGTTAAGAGGGGACTGGATGAAGTGAGAGTAGCGGTAGCGGCAAACGAAACTGCGATGTGCGTGGAAGAAGGGAAGATTTTAGCCTACACTGCAAGACACGCTCCCTCTGACACAGCGTATGACGTAACGCGTTACGACGCAACAGCAGACACTAGCGACAATATAATGAGAGAAGGAAGCAAGGCTGGCGACAAAGTGCTTAGCCTGCCATTGCTAGGGGAAGACAACCATGATACTGATACCGAGCTGACGGACACTCTGACCCCTGACCCCAGGGATGGCGAATCTCATTTGTCAAGACAAACGCCATCCCCTGCGCCTGCAGATGAGTTGCTGCTGTGTGAACACGACACCATCGACGTACTCCAGACCTGCGTGTTCTGCCACCAGCCCTGCCCCGACCTGAAAATTTTGTTCTGTTTCCACCTCCTGTGCTCGGATTGCGCCGCGCCCGTGGACTCTGACGGGGCTGCAGTTATTATCTGCCGCTTGTGCAACGAGTCTCATCCTCTCTCAGGAGAGGGCGCGACTGGAGTGAAAGATTTGTACCATGGATTATTGAAACAGTGTGGCGTCCTTTCGCAAGAGACAACCCAAAAAACGATATTGACACAGGAAGACGGTGGACAGGAAAGAAAAAGCGATGAGACAATAAATGTAGCTCCAAGCACCGATGGACAGGATGACTCTGTTGAAGCCTCACCGGCAGGATCTGAGCAGGACATGGAGACAAGAACAGAAAGTGTGCCGATGCAACATGAATCTGCCGAGTCCCCACATAGCGAAGGAATCGAGAAAAGTGAGGAGAGGCTATGTGGAGCGTGTCAGGCCGACACGGAGGCACAGTTCCTGTGCGTAATCTGCGGCGTGCTGATGTGCAAGGCCTGCTGCACGACACACGGAAACCTCCCTGTCACGCGCCAGCATGAAGTGGTTCACGTGACATCCTTCGGCTTGTCGCCCCTGAAGCTGTTGCGCCGCTTCCAGCCTTCGTGTCCAGTGCACGGCCAGGACCTGTCCTTCGCCTGTGTCACCTGCGGTGTCTTCGCCTGCCACCGCTGCCTGTCGCCGGCGCACGTGCAGCACCAGCTGCTGAACTTGTCCAGCCTGCGGCAAGGCAAGAAGAAGACGTGCAGCGTCTTGCAGCGCTCCCTAAAGCAGCACGCGCTAGCTGTGAAGTCAATACGCCGTGTGCTGGAGGAACACTTGGCGCGGACCAGCACGTGCTGCCGGGATCTGTGCGACAGCATCGAGGCCTGCGCCAGCCGCTGCGTTGACCGGATTGTGGCGCGATCCTCTGGTCTGAAGACGAGCGTGCGGCTGGCCCTGCAGTCCAGAGAAGAGCAGCTGGAAAAGAATCTACTGCTGCTAGCGCAAGCTGAGCGCGATGGACATCGCCTGCGATGTATGCTGAGCGCTGTCACCAGCGACACGCCGCACCTGACCACCCTGGTCCTGCTGCATGCCTGCCAGGCCAAGTTCGAGGCTTTGCAGCAGCAACAGCGCCTGCTGCACTGCGAGGAGGCAGAACAGTTGGTCTTTTGCCGGAATCCACGTTTGGAAGCCGAGGTTGCGGGGGAATCGTTGGGTAGCGTGAGGCACGTGCAGCACGCCTTCTCTGACAAGGTCACAGACGTCGTGAGCGTTTTTGATATTGAAAGTAACGTCACCGGCTTGGCCGTGACCCCACATGGTGAGCTGGTGTGCATCTCGGACGTGCGCGGCACGTGCCAGGTGTGGGACCAGCAGGGGGCGCTGCTAGTGGACGCCAGTCGTCAGGTGACACACCCCAAGCAGGTCGCCGTCACTCCAGATGGTGTCATCGTCGTGTTGGACGTCGTGTGCAACAAAGAGGGCAGGGGCCAGGGGGAAAGCGCCTGTCTGAAGTTTCTGTCTCCTGCCGGCTCCTTGTTGTCCCAAACGGCTCTGAACTCTGACCCGGACCGCACGTGGATTCACGTCCCAGAAGAAACGCGGGTTCTGCTCAGTGACGGGGTCAAGCGAAGTGTGACCTTGCTGAGCCTGGACAGAAAGGGCCGAACCCTGACCCACGTTCTGAAAACTGTGCAGGACGACGCCCTGTTAAGGTCTCCACGTCACGTGACCATGACCGTCACCGAAGACTGGCTGGTCAGCGACGGGGGCGTCACTCTGAGATTAATCTCCCCTGGCGGCCACGTCAGCACCCTTCTAACGGAGGACGAACCCATCACTGCGCTGGGCATGTCGTTCCATGACCCCGAGAGCGACGCGTGCGGCTTGCAGCGCGCCCTGACGGACGTCTGCTGCGACAGGCAAGGCCGTGTGGTGGCGGCGGACAAGGGCAAGTGCGGGCTGTACATCGTTACCGGCCGCTCATACGCTGAAGGTGAACGCCACTTCGTGTCGCTGCAGGGGACCGCTGGCTGTGCGCAGGCGCGGCTGGCCGCCATGACAGTGTGCTGCCGACGGGGCCTCATCTACGTTGCCATGGACAACGGGCAGGTTAAAGTCCTCAGGCTGGGGGACGGCTGCTGTGACAGCAGCGATTCCGAAGGTGACAGCTACGTGGATCTGCGAATATGATGGCGGGCGCTTGTGTGTTCGTCCTGAAGATAACACGCTGGACTTATCCTCGATGATAGTTGAAGTGGTACCGAAAACAGAGCACAGGGCCATACAATATGCTTCTCTTGTCTTTTTTTCTTGCTTTCTGTATTGAAGTTGAGGAAGGGATGACGCAAGATATTGAATTTTACTCATGATGGCTTTCAAAAGTCATGCGCAGCCTTTAACTGGCACTCTTAAGAAAATTTACAGGAAAATCAAATCAGAAGCAGAATTTCTTGCGTGTCCTTCGTTGTAAGCTCTCCCACCCCCCGTTTCGTATCGTTTCGTTTATTTTAGCTAAAAGTCGTTGGGTGTGGGGGGCTTTTAGCTTGAGAATAAAAAAAACAATAATACAATAAATCAAGCATGTAGTACTTACGTTAATACTCATTAAAACAGATCAAACTGGTAAACGAAATGCAAGACAAACATTAAAATGTTAAAACACAACAGTTAACTGTTATTTGAATCCGTAGTTAATAGTGCCAAACATAAAGCTGATACATGTTCCAGAAGTTTTCCACCAGTTACATTCCTGCATATCAAAGACGAAAAATTCCTGGTTCCTGTACGAAAATGTCTGGTTGAAGGCTGCGCGTGCAAGGGAAAAAAATGAAAATCTCATTGTAACGGCATAGGATGATGTGTCGATGAGAGTATTACAAGTCGAAATATGATTGTACTGGCTGACACACAACAGTGTCACAGTGGTGAATGCCAATGTGAAAAACGAATATATATATATATGGAGAGAAAGAGATTTGTGTATATATGGAAGTGGTGTGTATATACATATATAAATATATCGATGACAGATCTTGACAGCTATTGCGGTATGAAGAAAGACTACCTTGCTGATAGATCAAACGGACACAGTTCTGGCCTCGGGGTTAACAGTATAGTGATAGATTTATTTTTTGCTGATTTTTTCTCCCAAGCAGCTGTATGATGTAATCCTGCGAAGCTGACCAAAAAGCTGGTTACGATTACAAGCACAGGATATCATTATACGTTTCATGAACATAATTTTTTTCCGATTTCCCTCCTCACTCCCTAGCCTTTCTTACTCCATCGCGAATCGTCTTTCACACTGGCAGCTTATAAAACTGGGGATGTTGCTGGGCTGTTACGAAATACTTGTAGCTCTTGACTCGTGAGTGGGCAACACTCACAGCTCACTATTCGAAGTTCACTCAAATCCTTGACTTTCTGCGGAAAAAAAACCCCACACGGTCGGCTTAGTTCCTAGAAAATGACCTCGGAGTCTGGTTTAAAATCAGCGTTAAGAAACCCACTGTTTTCGATGTTTCACTAATGCATAAACGTAATGTTGCAAACGAAAAATATCCCACCATTGGGAAAGCGTTTTCCACTACATCACTTAATATGAGGTCCTGCCTTCAGATTGGGTGTGCTAGGAAACGAATATTGAAAAGTGTTTAAAAGCTGTTGCCTACCAAGTAGGGGCCTCAGAGATGAGAGATTCAATTCTGAGTCGACAGATTCGAGTTTAAACAAATTAAAAGATCAAAAATATTGAGTCGACGTATAAAACAGAACAAATGTACTTGTGCAAATGTGCAGCTACCCCGGCTCTGTGGGTGTGACATGCTGGCAGCCGAGTGAAACTGAGGAAGTCAGTGTCTACTTGAAAAAAATTAAAATAAAAAGTAATGGTTAGCATTGTATAGCTCTTTGTGTCAACTATGTCTCTCTCTCTCTCTCTCTTGCTTCCGTGCAGCAGATTGATGTTTCGTACCTATAGAGACCTTTGCAAAGGGGATTAAATTTATTACTTTGTGAGGCCTATGCCATCTGCCACAAAATAGGAACATTCCAGTTTTCAGAAGATTTGTTGATGATGTATCCCATTTTTCTACACGCACCGGCTCAATGCACTCAGCATGTAATAGGCGAATATATACACGTCATCACACACAATGCACCATTATAAAAGCACAAGCATGCATACAAACATATTGGGCTGGTTGGAGGGGGTGGATTTTTTGCAGTGGGGGAGGGGGGGAGTGCTCGCGTCTGCGTGCGCGGGGGAGTGGGGGCGTGCGTGTGCATGCGAGCGAGCGAGAGACGCTTCTGCCGAGTGATTCCTTAAGGTCTTGAAGAGAAAAGGTTGGCCAATACTGGCCACACACAGTTATATGAAAGCAACAATAAGAATCTAGTCCAGCCATTTACAACAACAGCAGCAACAACAATTTAAAGATAAACACGATCCTCTTTCTTTTATGTTTTCGCATTCACAAAGTTTCGCTAAAATCTCGAAGAACTTTTTTCGAAGAAATATACTTCACTAGAACTCGACGAAGTGAAATGCGTACGGTTGAACTAGTTATGTGACTGCTTTTATACTACTTAGCCGAGACCTGAGGGCCGGGCATTATACTGGGGTGATCATGATTCAGACTCTTAGTGACTAATTAGATTCCCATTTCATATTTCTCTGTGACCTCTTGTGCGGCGGATATACAAATACATAAACTCTTTTGCTAAAGTCTTTTTGTTTTAACAATCTAAGTATGCAAGCGTACTCCCAAGTTCCATAGGTTTATTGTGTCTATTAAAATTCTCCAACTGCACGCATTAAATTTTGTTCCATTTCATTTAGCTAACTCGCGCTTGATGTTTAGAACGTTCGCGGTGTTTAAAAATGATGATAATTATCGGAATAAATTAGCGTGTACGCGCGTCTTGTATGAGTGGAAGTGCCGGAGAGGAAGAAACAGAGAAACAGTTCTACAGAAGCGTTAAATCTTCTCCCTTACACACGTCTCTATCTAATACTTGGTAAGCGGATTCAGACCCACTTTTTTTTGGTGGTGGTGGTAGGGGGGGGGGCCGGGGGATCTTTTATTTTAGCGCCACGCAGCGGCGGGGTTTTACACAGACACCAATCGCCCACACACAGACGTTCACTCTGCTATCATAAACTCCTTTTAACGTGTTCAGTCCACACGCACGTCTTAAAAGTCAAACATGAGTGGACAAGTTCCCAAGTTAACACTAGCTACAGACAACGCATTTATACAGGAATGATTCAGCTCTCTGGTGTCTTGGGGTATGCTTCCGACTAAATATACACGTACTCTCTGGCGAAAGTCTATCTGGTTTAAACAATTTAAGCATGCAAGCAACAATGATCGTTCAGAATCAATGTCAGCGTTATCAAACAAATGTATCAAACCAACAAACGGCAATGAGATAACACGTATCTCTGAACTGACCCACGATACAATTTTTTAAAGTTAATAACTTGTACAGAAAAAAACCGTCAAAAAGAGGAAATATTTCAAGTCATCTACCAAGTCAGTGAAATCATCTACCAGACCATCTTGGAATTACGCAAACTAGTGCGATGGTGGTCAAATAAACATACTTCCATAAACAACTGGCAAAAAATACTGTAGTCCTCATATTCAGAAAAGCCAAGTGTCTGACTGCATGATTAATTTCGAACATAACTCCTAGAGTAGAATGGAAACAAGACTAATTAATTTTTTTATACTTTCCCCTCAACTCCCATTTCGCTGACAAGCTTGAAGATTTATGTGTAAAAGGAAATATTCGATTTACATATTTTAGAATACCTCATCCAAGCTAGCATTTCTGCTTGCTCGCCTAATGGGCCCATCGACTGCCGTCGTGAAACAGGGCTACAGCTTTGAGCAGTCATGTCGATGACAATTCTTAAGTTCAGGCTCTCTGACATTATTTTGGTTAGTGGAATATAATTTTACTTGCAATGACGTTTACGGTGCTGACACTACAGGTACCTTACTGAACCAAGGATGATCGCTGACATTGACATCGCGCTGTTCACTGCATTACATCGCTCCCCCGTCCCCCGTCCCCCTCCCCCTCTTTTTGTATAATCTGTTGTAAACTGCGAAAAATCAACACTCTCGCTTGACTGTACGTTTCTGAACATGCAAAACTGGTGGAGGTAGGATTTCAATTAATGTAAAACTGTAGCAATCATTTCTCCGTCAAACGCTCAACCCCCACTCACCCCATCAAAAACAACAAAAAACAAAGTTTCCACGCAATAATTCCTTCCGATGCGTTCAGAAGAACCATATGAAACCTGAATGCGAACAATGTTAGCCAGGCTGGGGTTAATAACTTAGGAGCTGGCAGGCGGATGGTCACGAACCCTGCGTGCCCTCTTCTGACCAGACCACTTCCTGTGCAAGGAAGTCGTCTTCCCCGACAGGCACGAAGTCCACCAGCTGTTCACGGAATGCCAGGGCCACTGTGCGCGGCACCACGCCAGCCTCCTGACAACGCCGGAGGTAGCTGTCGTAGTAACCCTTCCCGCGCCCCAGACGCGCTCCCTGCCGGGTGAAGGCCAGGCCTGGCGTCAGGATCAGGTCAAGTCCGCCTGGGGACAGAGACGTGGAGAAGTTAAGCTTTCCGGACAACTGACTTGGTTTAATCGTAGGATGTTGCACAGCAGGACCTGACAGGATGGCACGATTGCCCGGGCAAGTAAATACCGTGGTCGGGTGACCGACATTTAAAGCCGCTTGCCCGACCAGGCAAGGTAATGCTACTTTCATATATCTTCAAGGTTTTTTATCGTTTGCCGAACAAGTTCAGGCCACTTTCAAGTAAACTTTTCGGCAATCTGCCTACAGGGCAAGTGAAAAAAGTGATTGTCAAGCCCTGTAAGGAAACGATTTCAAAAATACCAAGACTTTCATGCTTTTAAGTATCTAGCATGAGCTAAAAATGAAATTAATTGACTAATAAATGTTTGAACTATTTCAAATGTATAATCAAACCCATAATAAAGTTTTTAATATTGAAATGTTATAGTACGTTTCCAAAGACGATCGCATTTAATTATTGTCATTCAGTTAGCCACATAGTATTTGATATATTAATATAAATCCAGCCTTCCAGTCCTTATACGAATAGATTTCATCCTCAAATACATAGATGGGCAAAAGCATGCACTAAAAACACAAAATTCTCCATATTCCTCTTTTCACCCCCCCC